>OY992515.1:9024152-9237387 GCA_963921215.1 Scoparia ambigualis | reverse complement strand
AGTCCACTGCCCTCGTCCACGTTTCACCATATTACAACTGCACATGTGTTCAGTGTGATAGCTCTTGGATGTAAGTATATGAAATTTTTAGTCCGTTAGTCGTCTTTTACGACACCTAACGGAAGAGATGTGTTGGTAGAGCCGCCATTCAAGTCAAGTCAAAATATATTTATTCAATAAACTCAATTAATAAGTACTTTGAATCGTCCAAATCTTTTTTAACCTACCAACCATTCAGGACATAATTTTTTAACTGTGGCAAAGAATGAGCGCAAGAAACCGCGCACAAAAGCAACGACATTTCCAAACAAAAAAAAAAGAATATGTCGTTACCAGGTCAATACAAAATATGAATTTAAAAAATAATAAATGATGCAATACAAAACTACAATACAATGTAGTATCAATTAGATAAAGACAATTAGAAATAGCTGTTGGAGTGCTTGGAGCATTTCAGATCCAAGCTGTTTTGTCTTCTGTGTAATCTGACACTTTATAATAAGCTTATCTATAAAGCTTTTCTTTGATTTTGATTTTAAATTTATTAAGATCTAATTTCTGAATATCATTTGGTACTTTGTTGTAAAAATCTTACACACAAACCCTTTAAAGAATTATTTATTTTATGGAGCCTAGTATAAGGTAATGATAATTTGTTCTTACTTCTAGTGTTTACATTGTGAATATCACTGTTTTTTGAAAACATTTTATTATTTTTATGAACATAAATCAAATTTTCATAAATGTGTTGTGATGCAACTGTCATTTTATTTATATTCTTAAATCTCTCTCTGAGAGAGTCGCCAGCCTTTAGGTTATAGATTGCTCGAATAGCCCTCTTCTGAAGCACAAAGATAGTTTGAATGTCGGCAGCATTTCCCCACAGTAAAATGCCATACGACATTACACTATGAAAGTAACTGAAATAAACTAATCTAGCTGTATCAACGTCAGTTAACTGACGGATCTTCATTACTGCATAAGCCGCAGAGCTAAGTCTATTCGATAATTTAGCTATATGTGGGCCCCACTGAAGCTTGGCATCTAACGTGACGCCTAGAAACACAGTGGTGTCCACAGGATTCACATTCTTATCTTTAATTTGTACACTAGTTGTTACTTGCTTAACATTAGGCAATACAAATCTTACACATTTGGTTTTTCCCTCGTTTAATAGCAAGTTATTTACACTAAACCAGTGAACAATCTTTGAGATCGCATTATTCACATCTTCATAATTTGGGTGTCGTCGTTCTCACTGCTAATCCTAAAATAACACTAATATTAGCCTTTACAGACTTTTATTGACATTAAAAGCTGTTAATAAAGCTAGATAATATCAATGGCAATGTAAAATCCAGCCTTTATACTGACCCAGTGCTGGGCAAAGGCCTCCACCATTAACAATGACGACCTCCTTGGTCGAGTGATTTGTACACCGGTTTTCATGGTGTCGCCATCTCTGAGGTCCCGGTTACGATCCCCGATCGGGTCAATTTAGAAATTATTGTTTTTCTAAATTGTCTCGGGTCTGGGTGTTTTCTATGTATAATAAGTACCTAGGTATTTAAGTATTTTAAGTATGTTTATCCGTTGTCTAGTAACCATTTAACGAGTTTCATAACGAAGCTTCTCTTGGGCTAGATAATTGGTGTGACTGTAGGATGTTTATTTGTTTATTTTTTTATTTATTAAAATCAAGTCATCGCCACAATGATGCGTATTGGCTTAACCACCACGATTGCCAAATGCGGGTTGGTGATCACAGAGTCACAGACCTAACCCAGGGTTCGAGCATGGCATCAATCCTAGGCACACTAAGGCTCGTATTCTAAAACCAAACTCACATTCAAATCTCTGCTTGAGTACAGTTAGAACGGGATGGCGATATATGCGATGAATAGCACCATCCCTTTCTAATTGTACTCAAGCAGAGATTTGAGTGTGAGTTTGGTTTTAGAATACGAGCCTTAAGGTGGGACCGCACTTGAGCGGCGCGGCGCGTCGCTCAAGTGCAGTCCCCCCGGTCATCAGGCTGAGTTCAATGAGTTTTAAAATAATAATAAACTAAAATTTAGTTTAAACTCTACTGAATCTATCACCAAACCGAATAAACCTAGATCCTTCAACAGATAAGAGCTAGCCAGAAACTGAAGAATCTCTTTTCTATAACCACTGTAGGAACATACCTTCATTATATTCCATGTAATCTTGCGTTTATTTGTTTTTCTGTTTAATATAATAATATATTCAAAACACATAAAACTTCTATGAAAAAATACATTTACAAGGCACACCTAAACCGGTATAAATTATAATTCTACAGGCTGTCGTATTATTCACAGCTCTCATGCGATCTAGTAGAGGAACTGAGAGCAATTTTTTGGGTTTTTTACAATTTTTGCCGTATTAGAGCTAATAAGGTGTAGTATGATTAATTTCCAAATGTTTTATTTATTTAAACATTATTACGGTAAGTATTTATAATTGGTCACAAATTCAGTGAACCGGCATTATGAAAGTTGCTTACAGGCAAGATCGCAAACAGAACATCTTAGCCGCTGAGCTATCATAACGCTCCTCATAAAAGTACTCCTTACTATAAATTAAGACTAAGTGTCATAATAATGATGCTCGTTCACATAATTTTTGTCAGGAAAAGCAAAAAATAAGATTTTTTTTAAGAAAAGATGAAAAAACATTATTGGAATCACGTTTTTTTATACGTAACATACACATAAATAAACATACAACAGGTATTAAAAAGAAGAAAGTCAGTTTTTGAGTCTTAATTTAGAGAACTGAAAAGGTATCTAATAACTTAGGTGATGAAATTAACCAAAAAGGTTTAATAATGTATATAATAATTATAATATTGTATTTCAATTTTATTTAACGAAAAAAAAGAGTCTTTTAAGAAGGTAATGACTATTAATTTCTTAAAATATGAAGGTTTACGCATTTCGGTTTCCGATACAAACTTCCAAGTTCAACATTTTACAAACGAATGAGCTAAATTTAGTGGAACATGCAACGTTTAATTAAAATACCGAGTTCTAAATAGTTTTTAGGAAGCCTTAAAGAAAGTTTATTTAGCTGAGGTATTGCAATTTTAACCTTTTTTATTGGACTTTAAAAACATCTTAACCAATTTCGGAAAGTTATTTTTCACTAAACTTGCGTAAGAGTAGAGATGAACTCATAACACACGCAGTTACACTAAAAGTAACATCATAATTAAAATATTGGACTATAGTCCAGTTTTCTAAACTAGAATGTCTTATCGTCACGTACTATCAGGTTAAAGGCTTAGTGCTCACCCGTAGTAGAATAAAAAAAAATGTCCAAAATGCTTATTTTTTGTCGTAATACCAGAGACAATAAAAATTGAATTGTTAGAAACCTCTACGAGTCTTCATGGCAGACCGGATGTTAAAATAGCATGCAATTTAAATTTTATGTCTAAATGAATAGGTACATGAATTATTAGTCAATTTTTTTCATATTATGTTAAGACATTTAACAAGCCAAGGCTTTAGTTCGTGAGTCGATGGCACTCAACTCCCGGCCTATGAAATGATATTTGTATTCTCAACGCAGTCTTGAATACAAGCCTGCTGCAATTACACGTTACCAGTGCTCACGTATTGTAATAGTTTATTATGTGTATGTACACAATACTTGTATATATACGATGTACATGACAGACGATACGCTGCGCATTTCGTGTAAGTATATATGTATGTAAATGGTAAATAGTGTTTGTGGAACTTGGCTGACTGGGTAATAAATACAAACATATAATCACGACTATTATCCCCTAAGGGTTAGTCAGAGACTAGGCAAGAGGACAACAAAAGCAGTTCTCTCGAATAGCGACTGCACATGTGCTCAGCGTGACAGGTGGTCTTTAGTCCGTTAGTCGCCTTTTACGACACCCAAGGGAAGAGCGGGGGTGGTAGTGTTCTTTCACCGCAACGCGACAAGGTTGACGGTTAAAATAACTAAGTGTGACGGTACGAATGTCAGCATCTTGACGATTTAAATGAATGAGCTGTGTAGAGTAGGGTTGTTGAGGATGTGGTTATAAAGAAGAGGAATGTATAGCACAAAGAAAGAGGATGCAGACGAGGAAGAGGAAGAATAAGAAAGTGAGATGAAACAGGCACATTATTAAGTGTATGTCATCACACTCTCCGTTTTTCTTTTAGTCTATATATATAAAAATGAAACCCGTTTTTTTTTTTTTTTTTTTTTTATAAAAGAGGGAGGCAAACGAGCAGGCGGGTCACCTGATGGAGAGTAATCACCGCCGCCCATGGACACCCGCAAAACCAGAGGAATGAAATTTTCATGTTTTCCGTTGTCACGACATAACATGAAAACGGCTTGACCGATTTCGCTAATTCTTTCTTAGTTGTGTTTGTTATTGACAGGAGAAGGTTCTTATAAAAAAAAATTAAATTTTTTAAAAATATTTTTTTCAACATTTATAATTAAGACAGGACGACGTCTGTCGGGTCAGCTAGTTATAAATAAAAACAAATTACCTAGGTACCTGTATTTTATTTATTTGTTGCCGGCCGGAGATTTCGCGTGCAATTTCAATTGCTCCTTAATTCCTCTTAATTTATGAGGAAGCGATAGCGGAAGAGGAATTTTTAACTTTCACTTATGGGGAAGCCATAGCGGTAGGGGAACTGAATAATTGCGGAACTTCCGCAACATGTGGAAGCGGAAGAGGAATCCTCATCAACCCTAGTGTGGACGCGAAGCATCATTTACACAATACTACCAACCTATCTCTTCTGTTGAGTGTCGTAAAGGCGACTATCGGACTGAAGGCAGTGTAGTATAGTGCACAACATCATACAATGACCTATAAAGATAATGCTGCAGCTGCTGCAGCTCTCATGTGATGCAGGTGCTTAACATCTAACAACATTAACTGGCGATACGCACACCACATATCAAGCTGAGCACATGTGCAATTGTTATTTTGTGTGTCGTGGGCTGTGGCAGTGCACTTGTTTGTGTGTAGTGTGCTTTTGCGGTCCTCATCGCCTAGTTCCTGACCAACCCATTGGGGACAATAGTCGCATGTGTTTGTTTCTATAAGAAGGAGAAAAAAAGCGTCCCGAGTTCCAAAGTTACTGCTCAGCTCGTGAAGGCTTAATTGAATAAGATATTTAGACTTTGACTAATAAATATTAGTATGGCTCAGTTGGTTCGAAGACAAGCTACAAAAGGTACTATGGTGTGTTTATGCGAGCGGTGTTTCCACACTCACAGTGTGCTGTATTTGAGTTAGGATTTTATTTATGCATGTACAAGGTTATATTAGTGTAATAGGTAAATGCAGTCGCTACCTCATATCTCACGAACATTTTTCACACAAAACACAATACAAAAATAGACCATAACAAAAGCTATAGTAACGAGTGTTTTCCACTAGTTTGAACGAGAAAATCGTCTTGAACTCCCTACTATACATTCACAAAAGGCCCAATTTACTTATTGTCCTCAAATTGTCGGACGAAAGAGGGTAGGCGGGCATTCGCCGAATCACAATCTCATTGTACGCGGTCAGTCACTCGTGAGCCGCCGAGGGGAGCAGAAGCGTCCGGGGGTAGATCTTTTTAAGTAAAACAATTGGCGGATGAATAAATTCGGCGTTTTGTAGTTGGGTTGCGATGTTAAAATTAGAGACTATTCATTTTGAGTATTAGATGTAATTATTATGATTTGTTGTAGGTAGTTGGGTAGTTTCTGCCTTGTCGGTTCAATGTCGATTGCTAATTGGAAGGATTCTGAGTAGGTACTTGTTTCTATGTACTGACCATACGTCACAGCCTAATTTTATTTGATGAACAAGAGTAGAACTAAGTGGAACAGAGATTGTTATAAAAAAACGGATGGAACAGAGCCATGATGTCATAGTAGGTAACACTCATAATCAAAATCAATTTACTTGCATAAAAAGTGGTACAGAAGTTGGTATAGAGATAATTTGATCACACTGTTTACCAGTAGGCTTATAGCATGCGCAACACGAGATATGTCGCGGGCGAGAGACGACAAATCATTTTAAGTTGTCATGTTAAAGTTTGTAGACAAAAATACCACAGTTTATGCATTAACTACTATTAAGTCTATTTTTGACATATTATGTAGAGTTCTAAGCGCATCCATGTGTCTTTAGTGTCGATAGACATTAGAGATAAATGAATAAAACATACATAACATATATGAATAAAGCATGCTAGGGCGGCAGAAGCTGGCATGCAAAATTTCTCTTATTTATAAAAAGAAAAAAAAGACAAAATGCACAATAAACTACTAAGGAACAAACTACAACAAATTATAATATGTTACACAGAAACCACATCAGAGGCACAGAGGGTCCAGGTTCAATTCCTGCTTATGGTTTTTTTTAAATGTCCCTTTTTTCGATTTTTTTTAGAATGTGAAACGGAGGCAAACAGGCAGGCGGGTCACTTTATGGAAAGTAATCACCTCTGCCCATGGATACCCGCAAAACCAGTAGAGTCGCAGATGCGTTGGCTGCATAGAAATAGATTTATTGCCTGCCTTGAGGAAGAAGTAGGATCTTTGATGAGGGGATAGGAATTGTAAGAGGTTGGGGCTCTCAGGTACCTACTTTCACTCACCGGACGAAACACAACAGCAACGAGCGCGATGGTTTCATTCCGATATTCCGTGAGAGAGTGGTATTACGCCGGGCGAGACGGCCCAATTTTTGCTGCAACGCAGCGTTGCTCTACCACTTGGACAGTGTCACTCATTTAGCACCACCCAGGGTTAAATCAAGGGTTAACCTACGGACGCAAGTGTCTTAAACCCACAACAATTATACATCCATATATAAATATAATAACGACTATTATTCCCGAAGGGTAAGTCAGAGACAGGCAATGAGGACCGTTAAAGCAGTCCTCCGCCATAGTCCACTTTTCACCACATAGTGACTGCACATGTGACCAGGGTTTACTCGCAAATTGTCAGATTCGCAAATTGTCAAGTATTCAGAATTTCTAGTTCTTTAGTTTTAATAATAATTAAAGTCAACTAATTAATAGGCATATTTTCTACCTATTAATTAGTTGACTTTAATTATTAGCGTGACAGGTGGTGATCGCCGCTCTAAGCTGTTGGATCTATATGCAGTCTTTAGTCCGTTAGTCGCCTTTTAAGACACCCAAGGAAAGAGGGTGGGTGGTAGTATTCTTTCACAACTACGCGACACGGTTTAACTAAAAAAAATTCTAAATATATACACTTTTAAACTTTCGCTTTTCATTACAATCAAATATGCCTTAACTAGTTGCCCGCCCGCGACTTCGTCCGCGTGAACCCCGTCCCGGTATACCGCGACGAACTTCCAAACAAATTGTAGCCTATGTGTTATTCTGATGTATAAGCTATATTATTGTAAAGTTTCATTAAAATCCATTCAGTAGTTTTTACGTGAAAGAGTAACAAACACCCATCCATACTTACAATCTTTCGCGAAAGTTTGAAAGTATAGATGGATGTTTGTTACTCTTTCACTTAAAAACTACTGAATGGAATTGGATGAAATTAGGCATACAGATAGTTTATAACCTGGATTAACACATGGAATACTTTTTATTCCGATATTCCTACGGAAACGGGAACCACGCGGGTGAAACCGCGAGCGGCCGCTGGTATTATTATATACTTGTAAATGCCTCAGTGGTCTAGTCGTTAGACCATCATCGGGCTCCGAGTTCTTGGCTTCGATTTCCAATGGAGAGTGCTCACCTCATTATAACTGGAGGTCTGTGGTACAATTCAGTGTATCCCATTAGTCCCCTCTGGCGTTTGTCCCCTTGGGGGACAAATGGGATTTTTTTTTATAAAAATCTCCCAGTTGTCCCCCGTGTCACCGGTGGTGGGGACAATTGGGACTTACATTTTTTAAATATCCCAGTCTCTCCCACTTAAAAAATTATACGGCAACATCTCAAGTGGAGGAGACTGGGACATCTAAAAATTAAAGTCCCAGTTGTCACCCGTGTCGTTGGTAGAAGGGACAACTGGGAGGTTTTTATAAAAAAATCCCAATTGTCCCCCAAGGGGGAAAGGCTAGAGGGCACTACTGGGATACACTGGGTACAATTTAGCAATCGGGGTGGTTAACCCGCTACGCATCAATTGTAGTGTAGACTAGATATCAGTGAGGGGGGCCTTTTTGTCCAGTAGTGATACGGTATGTAGGCTGTAGCGGCCTGCTCGTATTTTACTTTACTTTTAAGTATCGAATCGACAGGACTAAAATAAAAAAATTAATGTAGTTAATCCGTAAAAAGTCTTTCATTTTAATGTGAAGTGTTCCCGTAAAGCTTAAAAAATAATATTATTTTACCTACAGGAATATAAAATTAAAATAAAGAGAAAAGAAAAGAGAAATAATACTCTAGAATATCTTAATAATACTCTAGAATATCTTAATAATACTCTAGAATATCTTAATAATAAACTATAATGAGTACCAACATACGATGAATAAATAATAATTTACTCCGAACCCTTTGAGTTTTAGTAAAGATCGGACTTTGCCATGACCTCACGTGGACTTCTAAAAAGTTACGATACACGTATTTTTCATTTGACAATATGCATGCAAATTCACAATAACTTCGAATAGTAATTTAACAATTAGCAAGACTAACCTAAGAAACTTTAATACAAGTAATACCAATAATAGGCGAAGATGACTCTTCACTTTCCTGCTAAGAAGTCTTAATTTTTTTAAGGTGTATGAAATTTATTTGAAATCTTAATTAATTTTGTTATTAGATTATATTGGTTCATTGACTCTTTACTGTTCATGGTGATGTAGATACTGACCATATTCCCAAACATCAGTCATTAAAAAAAATAAAAAATGATGTGTCCACTAATTTAGTTTTACTTTGAATCAGGGTATCTATAATATCTCTATAATAATGTTACAAAAAACTACTATTACATATACATCAGGCGTAAGCGTTTTAAAATTATATTTAAAGACAAAAAAAAACTTCTTTTCTAAATCTATGATCTATTTTTAATGATGGCCGCTGGCCTTCGAAATTTGAATTTGTTATTTTTAAGCGCCGGCGC
Source organism: Scoparia ambigualis (assembly GCA_963921215.1). Lineage (NCBI taxonomy): Eukaryota > Metazoa > Arthropoda > Insecta > Lepidoptera > Crambidae > Scoparia > Scoparia ambigualis. The sequence goes on along the minus strand of OY992515.1, from coordinate 9,228,237 downwards.
CTTGTGTCGTCTGTGGTTTTACAAAATACAGTCATTTCTGTTTCCGGGGTAAATAAGGGTGTTTGTAGGGTCGAACCGTCCCCATATGATCGATTCTGTGGTTAAGATTGGCGTGTCATGTTTATTTTTTTATGTAAATATTAAATGAGGAATTGCAGGGCACATGCTTTGCCACATGGACAACAGCATGTGGGGAGATTGGGATATAACCCACTGCGCTGGCTCAATGCGGGTTGGTAGGTTAAAGACATACTATTGCATAACTACAATTATTATTGGGTGAACAAATTAACCGTGTCGCGATGAAAGAATACTACCACCCCCTTTCTTCCCTGGGTGTCGTAAAAGGCGACTAACGGACTAAAGACTGCACAAACTTCCAACAGCATAGAGCGGCGATAGGCTGACCACCTGTCACGCTAAGCACATGTGCAGTTGCTATGTGGTGAATAGTTTACCATGGTAGTTGACAGCTTTTGCTGTCCTCATTGCCTGTCTGTAACTAACCCTGCGGGGATGAACAAAATCGATCACATAAAAAAAATTGTCACACAACCCCATTCTAAATCGTAGCGGAATAGTAAGCATCTTTGACGTTATACATTTGACGTTTACGTGTTTTGGCAGAATAGCAACTTTCGAAGGAGCACTTCGACATGTTGATTCTTAACTCGCACACTGCCAAACGAAATGCGTAGGTACCTAAACATCTCGCTAGATACTATTTTTGGTTGTCTGACAGAAATCGCTCTTAAGCGATAAGACCGCCACATTGTAACTTTGCATTTTTGCTATTTTATGTCTAATATAATGTTTGTGTTATGTTACAATAAAAGTGTTATCTATCTTTTTGTTCGGTCGTTTTGAGAGCGTTGATTAGTACCTACATCTAGTTGTATCCTCTTGTCTGTCACAAGACTCTTAGAAGCTGGGGTTTCTCCCGTGTTCTTTTCGCAACAACAGGTGTTGTGAGACTCCATTTTATTTCAATCTACCGTACAATACTAAATGTACTTTAAAAATATATACCACTTGAAATAAGTTATACTACTACTACTAGAGGTTGCTAACAATAGAATTTCTGTGCCTGAGGGCCGATCTTCGTTTGTTATTTACAGCGGTTTCATTACATCCGAAATTTCGTTCATACGAAAATGGTTTGGCATTTAGTTAATATATTATTAGATTTTTTTTTTAATTTTGACAATAATCGAAAGCGCTTTAAATAGTAAACAAAAATCCGTCGAAATTTCCTTTCGGAGAAAGAGTGTGATCGAAGACGAACAGCTTTATGTGTCTTCCGAAAAAACTTTAACTTACCAATAGGTTATTCGTCTAGACGAATGACGATTAGCATAATTTATCCCGGCGCCTTTTCGGACTTAATGCCCTTAAATTTCCGACAAAATATTCATGAGGATACCTTCAGTTTCCTGTTATTACTCGGACTTCAGAACTAATGCTGTTTAGTAATGCATACTGAGTACTATAATTTGACATTTAAAAAAATTAAGAAAACTATAATAAAATTGTAATAAGTTACCGGCTCACTAAAAGAACACTGCCAACCCCTCTCTTCTTGGGTGTCGTAAAAGGCGACTAACGGACTAGGGACTGCACATACATCCAACGGCATAGAGCGGCGATGAGTTCACCACCACCACCTATCACGCTGAGAACATGTGCACTTGTAACGTGGACTATGGCACTGGACTGCTTTTTCGGTCCTTATTGCCTATAGTCTCTGACAAACCATTTGGGGATAATAGTCAGGACTGTACCTATGTATGTATGGATGTATTAAAATAGAGCTCAATGGCGCAGCCTTTTACAATGCAGGGTCACTAGATTGGTGACCAAATTAAAAATATCTCGAACTCCTCCGTGCATGAAGGCATAAAGCCGTTGGCCCCGGATGTTGTCGTAAGATGGCAGTCGTTAAAACCCGCATTGGGCCAGCGTGGTGGGTTATGTCACAATCTCCCCATGTTCTGATAACTTTGTGATGTGGGAAAGCTTGTTCCCAGTGGTGGGACGTTTATAGGCTGGAGATGATGAACTTAGCAATTTTGTTATTACCATTCGGCAAGGGTGGAGAATTTAATATTTAAATTATAAAGTTTATGTTTAAACTGTAATTCGTAAACATTGGTGAAACTACACTGATTAATAAATAATGAATGATTTAACACTTGCAATATTCGACAAAGAAACCAATGCTTTGCTAGCTGGAATTAGATGGAAGAGCAAGTCGCCTTGATTGATCGCGAAAGTTGTGAGTTTGAGTCTAACATGAGGAAGTTGTTTTTTATGTGCATTTGTAATGTTTGATACAAATAAAGCATTTTGAATGAAATTTTATTTTATTAGTTTTAATACCTAGAAATACGATTAATTCTCTCAATGACATGTCAATTTGACGTTACACTTCACAATTTGTCGTAGCACTTCATGATTTGACATTGCACTTCAAAATTTGTCGTAGCACTAGTCGTTTAACGTAGAACTTATCGCTTTGTCGTAGCACTTATAGATTTGTCACTGCACTTAACGATTTGCCTGCAAATATCGTTACACAAACTTAACGTACTTAGCACTTCGTTCATACAATCTTATAGTACAATTTATACTGTTATCACCAAGTGTGCTCACCTCCAATGTTAAAAGCGTAATGATATGAACAACGACTGACAGTGCGGTTTCGACCAATTACTCGCAGCAATTTTGTATGAGACAAACAGTAATTTGAATTCGATGCTCGGTTGGGTAATAGGTAATAACTTATTTTTATGTAACATAAATATATAAACGGTATAATTTGGCGAATTATGTAAAATTGGACAGATCAGCTTTGTGTATCCATCAATTGTGGCGATGACTTGATTTTAATAGGTCTTTTCCCAGCTGTGGGTCAGTTTGTTGGCTGCTTTTGCTTTAGAATATAATAGAATGTTTTTATTTGTGAAATGTAGATTAATTTTGTGTTTATCATTTATCATCATCATTCACGATGTACCTAGAAAACTACAAATTAAACAAGTCATTTTTTACAATTCTAAGTAATTTAGTAGGCTTTATTGTAACTGTAATATAAACAGGTAATACTTAATAGAAAGGTGTAGCTGTTTGATTTTACTATTTTATCTGTCGCTTATCGAAAACTTACTTCTTTTTTTCAGAATATGCTATTTGCTGCCATTGCTGGGAAAATCTCTCCCCACAATCCTTTCGTAGATATATCCCTTTCCTGAGCGACTCATGTCAAAAATATAAAAGTTCATAAAATGACAAAGTTATTCTGAATCTGAATGTTACTATTGTTTAAGTCCCAGTATAGGAATTTAAATAAAATAATGTCCTAGTACATTGTTCAAAGTTTGACAAGTGGTCTGTTTCAAGAGCGTCGCTGCAACTTGTCTGCTACCATTTTATTTAAGTGTCCCAAAAATAGGGTCAAGCGAAAGTCTTGAGGTAAAGCACCACTTGAGCTATCTACGCGAAGAACCCCGTTCCGGGATTTTTTCGTAGTTATCGAGTTAAGCATAAAATGTTCATATTTTTTTTGTATTTGTATTTTCATATATTTAGAAAAAGCTTTTCAGCACAGATACATGAATTATTAAAGCACTTAATCACTTTAACCGTGTAGCGTAGGTAGAGGTGAAAGAACCTCTCGAAGTACCATACCAAGCATTTCTTCCCTTGGGTGTCGTAAAAGGCGACTAACTTGCTAAAGACTGCACATACATCCAACAGCATAGTGTGGCGATGGGCTCACCACCTGTCACGCTGAGCACATGTGCAGTCGCTATTTGGTGAAATGTGGACTATGGTAGAGGACTGCTTTTGCTGTCCTCATTGCCTAGTCACTCAGCAACTCTTCGGGGATAATAGTCGTGACTATAATATGTATGTATGAATGTATGATTTTAGTTTTTTATCATAAACAAAAATTAGGGTTAATTTGGATACCATTGCGCCACAAAAAATATTGAACTTCATGCTTAGTCAAAATTTTAAATTTACACGGTATTCGACTGCAATTTAAAAAAAAAGTTACGCCAAAAATGTGTAGCCTGCTTTGGGTATTAACACATACACAAATAGCACACACACATATTTACATTAAAGATTTACATTAAAGATTTACTTAAACCTAAATAAAAATTATCATAAACCATTTAAACTATAAGTTGGACTCTTTTGTTTTACCACCACCAATACCTCAAATGTATCAAAACCATGTCAAAAATTTGAAATGTTATCGACTCCGGGTATTAATTGTCAGCATGTCATAAATGTATTAGTAGTCTGATGGCACGAGTGTCAAAATGTACAAATGATACTTGGCAAAATATCCATTCGTCAGAATGTACTCATGACCAAATGAACGAGTGCCAGTATGACTAATCGCTAAAATGTCCATTTCTGCAGTTGTTTGCTCTGCAAAGTTGTTGCTGTAGTATTTGAGACGTGCTTTATATGTAGTTACAACAATGTAAATAGCATTATTGTTCTGACATAGATAAGGTAGCGAGTTCTTACGCATTCCGGGTGCAGTGATCTCCACCTTCAGCCTTATCGCTACCATCAGGTGAGATGAAGGCCAACCGTTTGCTCCAAGAATATCCGAAAACAACCAAAAAGCAGGTTTCCCCCCAAATGAGCTAACCCATATTCAAAAGTAAATTGTTTGAGTCTGGACAGATGGGTATCGTGATTATAATTCTAATCTGCCATTAGCCGAACAAGACTAGCTTAAGTTGAAAACCGTCGAATTAACATAATGATAAGTTGGCGCATGCAGACTTAGGAATGTCTAGAGTCGTACACGGATAAAATGTTGTAATTTTTAGATAATATTTTTTTATTTATTTTTATTCTGCAACGGGAAATCGTTTGGCCTTCATCTCACCTGATGGTGAGTGCCGATAAGGCCGAATCTCTATTGTCGGAACACAACAATGCTATAAACATCGTTGTTATGGCGACAGGCTTAGTTAAAATGGTGATAGCTAGCCAGGCGGACCTAACAGCCCTGCCAGCAACCAAACCGAGCACACAAAGATGTACCCCCCGCTGGGAATCGAACCCGGGACCTCCGGGTCTGAGACCGGTGGCTTAGCCACTAGACCACAGAGGCGGATAAACGTACAATAAAAATACCTAGATGCAGGTCCTAGGTTCAATAAGCCTCGAACTTTGAATTACATACATACATATTATAATTACGACTATTATCCACAAAAGGTTAGTCAGAGATTATGCAATGAGGACATCAGAAGCAGTCCACTGCCATAGTCCACGGCACACCAAATAACGACTGCACATGCGCTCAGGGTTACAGGTGGTGAGCCCAACGAGTGAGTTTAGTCCGTCAGTTGCCTTTTACGTCACCCAAGAGAATAGATGGAATAGATTTTTTTTGACGAGCCGCCATTTCACAGTAGACACAAAGTTGTCCACGAAGAAATATTAACAAACATCCAAAACAAGTAAAATAAGTAAAATTGTTACTAAAAAAAAACTTTTAAGATGTAATAAAATAAAGAATAATAATAATAATAATAATAATCACTCTAGGTTTAAGTTTTTTATAATGTTTAATGTTTTATAGTAGTTTTGTTTATTATTTTTATATGGAATATTATAAAAAACCTAGATTTATGGAAAGAAATAAATGCGAGAATAATAATCAAATTTCCTATTTGCACTGCCATAATTATGAAATATATAGATATATACCTACTTATATTATAAATCATGAATTAATTGAATTGAATTGTTAATAATGAGTAATTTTTTTTATTATTTTTAATTATATTATATTATATGTATACTAACATAATTAATAAGTGCATATTGTTACTAACCATATGGATCTACGTTATCTGAATAAATGAATTTGAATTGAATTGAATTGAAAACAAAAAGGCAAGAAAATAAAAATTACGTTAAGCTTACATACAATCTAAAAACTCTATGATAATAAGATACATATTTATTTAAAACTTAATCCTAGTATCCAGGTATGCCAGCGCGATAAAACGTATATTTTAACTTTGACGATCATTACAAATTGCACCAGTAACCGCAAGATTTTAACGATGCCGGCTCTAGTAGCTACTAACTCTGTAAAAGCTTTATCGTGTCAACACGAGACTTTTCGATACACAAGCTCATATATAGCAATAATCGTATTCTTTTATGTTCCAAACGTTATTATAAATATTAACGGCGATCCTATACCGCGACTCCTCAACCGTATATTAATAACAATAATAATGTTTCTTATTATTTTTCGGGGTTCACATTTTAAATGTATTGTATATCCAGTGCTTAGCGATAATATGGTAGTACTGATCGCTAAAGAACAACGATTCATCATTATGTTACATTATGACTAAACACGAGACTATTGTAATTAAAAAAACATCACGGAATATGACACTCGTTGCTGTTGTGTTTCGTCCGGTGAGTGAAAGTACCGGAGGCTCGCCATCTACAACTCATACTCCTTCCTAAAGTCCTACTCCTTCCTAAAGTCCTACTCCTTCCTACAGTCATACTCCTTCCTAAAGTCCTACTCCTTCCTAAAGTCCTACTCCTTCCTACAGTCATACTCCTTCCTAAAGTCCTACTCCTTCCTAAAGTCCTACTCCTTCCTAAAGTCCTACTCCTTGCTAAAGTTTTACTCCTTCCTAAAGTCCTACTCCTTCCTAAAGTCCTACTCTTTCCTAAAGTCCTCCACCTTCTTCTAAGGTCCTATTGGTTCCTCAAGACCGGTAACGCATCCGCGACTCCTCTGGTTTTGCGGGGGTCCATGGGGGGCGGTGATTTATTCCCATCAGATAACCCATCTGCTCGTTTGCCTTCTTTTCATATAAAATAAACATATTTCAATAGATTAGGTTTTTTTAAATAGCTGTTGCTCCCCGCGTTTTTGCAGGTCTTATTCTACTTTTTACTTTTTTTTTCTGTCTTTTCTAAGGGGCCTAATAAGCGTAAACTTTAAGAGCTCTACAAGTTTGCTTTTTTTTTCTTTTAATTTTCTTCTTGTACATCTCTTTTCTATTTCTTTTTTATACAATATAGTTTCTTATTCTATTACATATACATTTCTAGTCTTACAAACCTAATATGTGAATACTTATTTTGCATATCGTTCTTTTTTTTGACGTGACAACGTCTTATAAATTGGTTTGCCGGGTGACTCTTCAAGAAACTGCGTTACGCTCCGCTCACGTTATGCGCTCACAATGAGAGCGAGTGAAAGGCACGCGTCCCTTTCCTATTTCATCCTTCTTCCTACTATACGAATGAATATTCACATTAAATCTATTTTACCACTCAAAGTCGTTGTCACGTAAAACTTTCGCCCGTATACCGACTTTACAGGCAACCAATTTTTTCTTTATTTAATTTTCTTCTTTTACATCTCTTTTCTATTTCTTTTTTATACAATATAGTTTCTTATTCTATTACATATACATTTCTAGTCTTACAAACCTAATATGTGAATACTTATTTTGCATCTTATTTACATCTCTTTTCTATTTCTTTTTTATACAATATAGTTTCTTATTCTATTACATATACATTTCTAGTCTTACAAACCTAATATGTGAATACTTATTTTGCATATCGTTCTTTTTTTTAAATTCTTTAGAGATCTAGATCTTGAGGAGCTCTGTTTTTATCTTTCTTTTATTCTATTTCTCTCGTTTCTTTTGTATCTCCTTTTTATTTCTCTCTTGTCTATTTGCGAAATATTTTCTTACTACTTTTTTTTTTTTTTTTTTTTTAATTTGCAACGGGTTAGCGCTTGGCCTTCATCTCACCTGATGGTAAGTGACGATAAGGCCGAAGGTGGAAGCGCGCTTCACCCGGAATCCTCAACCACTGAGGAACTGGCTATCTTATCGCAAACTGCCGGAACACAACAATGCTATAAACATCGTTGTTATGGCGACAGACTTAGATAAGATGGTGGTAGCTAGCCAGGCGGACTTAACAGCCCTACCACCAACCAAACCGAGCACACAAAGATGTACCCCCCGCTGGGAATCGAACCCGGGACCTCAGGGTCTGAAACAGGTAGCTTAGCCACTAGACCACAGAGGCGGTTTAGAAACTTATACATTTTCTTTCTCTTTTACTTAACATACCTTTCTTATCTTATTATCATTTATATCTTATCTTATTCAATAGAGTAGGTTGGAATTAACCGTGTCACGTAGCGGTGAAAGAATACTACCACCTCCTCTCTTTCCTTGGGTGTCGTAAAAGGCGACTAACGGACTAAAGACTGCACATACTTCCAACAGCATAGAGCGGCGATGGGCTCACCACCTGTTACGCTGAGCACATATGCAGTCGCTATTTGGTGAAAAGTGTTATGACAGAGGACTGCTTTTGCGGTCCTTATTACCTAGTCTCTGACTAACCCTTCGGGGATAATAGTCGTGATTATAATGTATGTATGTATCCATGAAGTTTCAGTTCTCTACGCAGTATAATTTCACAGAAAGATAGTGTATTTCTAACTGGAACACAGCAACGCCAAACAGTGCTGCTTGACTGTCAGAAATAAGTATTTAGGTCGTCAGCGACGTACAGTCGCATTTTAGGTAAAACTCTACCACTTGACATATTAGGCCATATTACACTATGCTGGCTCAATGCAGGTTGATAATGAAAAATAATTTGGAAAATGTTGATAAAATTTTATATCACGAGCAGGATTCGAACTTGCTTCTTTTGACATTACCGGTCAGGTGCACTCCCAACTATGCTATCTTGGATCTGTTCAACCCACGCTAATTTATTAACATTATATCTACTCGTAATATTTGATGTTTATTGCGTGATTTATCTAATAACGCTCAAATATATATTCTATGATATTGAAACGTTGAACATAATTTCTACCTCAGCTGGGAATCAACCCACGTCCTCCACAATCCGGACGGCTGCCTGGACGACTAGGCCACCAAGGCTATTTTTTCTTACTGTTTAAATCTTCCATGAACTTTCACAAATATTTCAAGATCAAAATTAGCCAAATCGATTCGGTCATTCTAGAGTTTTTGTAAGACAAACGAACGGCAATTCATTTTTATATACATGATACGTAAAAACAGTGTGAAAATAAAAGGCCGCGGTTGGAGGAAAAGTACCCTTAATATTGATGATGGCAAATTTTACTCAAAGGAGATAATCCTTTATTATCAAATATAATTAAAACTGCATTTAAAGATTGAATCAAACCGGTAAAATGTGAAAATTAAAGAAAACTTATTTCATGAAAATGCACTCGTAACGAATTCAGTCAAAGAATACGTCTGTGCATACGTGAAAATAGGTCTCATTTTGAACAATTCATAAGTTAAGTGAACTATTTTCTTTACTTATTAAGCTTTAAAATAATAAAAAAATATATTTCTTGGTCTTTCTTTAATTTAAGACACTATGTTGTTTAAAAGAAATTGATCCTTATGAATGACTCTTTTGGTTGGTATCATAAAATACTGGTGGTTTTTTTCACATTGTATGCATGTATATGTCAATACATACATCTCGCCCGCTTGCCGTAGGATAGGCCGAGACCAAAGCTTCCCATCTCTACGATCCTGACCACATCCTATGCTTCACTCACTCTCATAACGTTCTTCATACATGCTCGTCGGTTTAGGGTACTCTTGACCTGACCTTTAACAAGAACGTCACGACTCGATCGCGAACGTCTGATCTAAGTACGTTCGCGAGGTCTCCCCCTCCCAACTATCCCATTCACTCTCGTGAGTATAACTAAAGCATATTCTGAGGTGAGACCATTTATTAGAGTCATGTCAGTCTAATCATCTTTAAAAACCACAGACGTATAATAAGAAGATAAAAACTAAAAAGACATTTATTTAAATGAGATCGCAAATAAGTAAGGAGAATGTATATGTTTGACCTCTATTTGGTCGTAGCTTAGCCATTCAACCAACGAATGCTCTAAGGGTTGTAGCATTTAATTATATTAATATTATGTTTAAGTTTAAAAACTCTTTAAAAATTACGCTCATGACTGTATAAAATCGGCAAACTAAAACAATAATACCGAAATTTTTTAAACTTGTCAAAACGGTAAGAAATTTACGAAATAATTATGAAGTCGGCATAAAGGAACCAAACTCTAAGAAACTTGAAAATTCGGCATAACGGTAATCGTTGTATGATATTTCAGTAAAGTCGACAAACAGGGAAAGTCGGCACAAGGGTCCTAACTCGTCTCATGCACCTTTTTGTAATTCTTTTACTTTCATCCTCTCTACATGACCAAACTATCCAGGTGAACATCTAGTTTTCTAAGTTTTCTAGATGAAATCTTTGACATCCGTCAGACATCGCTTCGCTCATAAGTGAGTGACAAGTCTAACATTTTCGGCATGATTTGAAGAAAAAAATACTTCAGCGTTATAATATGTGGGAAAATATTCGATTATGGGCTTCACGAAACATTTTTAATCAACGAACAGCGTATAGAGTTTGGAGGCGCGGTGGCTTACGCATTCGATTAACGATCGTCAAAGCAAGCAGGTTTCGCAATGCCTGCTTTACGGATCGTCATGATCAACCTATAAACGTCCCACTGCTGGGCACAGGCCTCCTACGTGGAAAACAGCACGTGGGTTATAATCCACCACGGTTCAATGAGGGTTAGTGAGTTTTAATGAAGCCTTATCTTACGACAATAACCGGGGCCAACGGCTGTAAGTGCCTTCCGAATCACAGAGGAGCTCAAGATATAGTTAATTTTGGTCACTAACCGTCTTTCGTAGCGGTAAAAGAATACTACCATCCCCTCTCTTACCCTGGGTGTCGTAAAAGGCGACTAACGGACTATATATATAACGGTCATTCGTCTATAAAAATAAATAAACAATAAAATAAAAATATTTTTTTTCATACATTTACTTCCATGGTCAAATCTACTTCTTAAACAATGAGGGCTCTCTCCCCACCTTTCACTCGCTCCAGAGTTTTACGTCAAAGGCGTAAAATGTCCAGTGTCGAGATTGCGTCCAGATCGTAGGAATTCCATATCTCACAGCGTCTAATTAGTGCCACGTCTATGTCTCCTATGGTCCAAATCGTGACTTCCATGTCCAGGTCATGTAGCCTCAGGCCTTTTTTGGCGAGACATCTAACACATCGCATACATACATACATACATATATACATACATACAAACGTACATACATACATACATACATACATACATAAACTCACGACTATATCTCCTAAGGGTTCAGCGGCTAAGAGACTAAGGCAATGAGAACCGCAGAACACTACCACAGTCCACAGCACACCAAATGATAACTGCTCCTAACATAACACACAGCAATAAATAAGTCTAACAATATTTGTAAGACACATTCACGATAGAGTAATGCAAAATTATAGTGATTACAGTATAAACATGGGTTCTATAGAGGTCGGCGAGTACACAGACTCGAACCATTGTTTTGCGCACTTATTGCAGTCATTACCTGTAGTCACTATACTTCATGCGTATTAGACTGCATAAATTTAGTTTTGCCTACATGTTTATTTATGGTATGTTGAAGTTTCAAATTTTCTTCGGCGGTTTGCGTTTGTTAAACGGCACTTTAGAGTACTAAGTACTTCGATCACGTATAAAACTAGATGCTGGGACGTCAAAGATCTGTCGAAGCCCCTTTTCAAAATCTCCCCTTTTCAAAGCTACTTTGCCCAACGTATCAGTTTAGCCATACAAAAGGGCAACGCCACTTGGGGACTTTGCCACGCGGCAGCGGTACGCTTAAAGATATTGTTTATTTATAAGACATTTATAGGTTTTTAAGTTATGTAGTTTTATTTTTTTATCCAATGTTATTATTGTTTCGTTTTTGTGTAAATATGTAAACTAGTAGTGGAAGCTTTGACATGTATATTTAACTTGTTTCGCAACTTTTAAAGGAGGTCTTCGTAGTAGTAAGGAGCTCGTACACTACCAAACGTAATGAGTATAAAACATCTCTCTAGCTCCTCCCTTTGTTCGGACGTTTTGAGAGCGTTTATTGTGCGTCTAGTTTTTAAATGTGACCGAAGACTAAGCACGAGTTTTATATGTTACTCGACACGTTAACGAAAACAGAGAAATCTGTAGGGCAAAATGGATGTCGATTCTCTAACCCTCGATCGTGAGGTCACGCTCACTTCGACCCTCACGTTCTGATCAGTAAAAACGTTTGTGACTTAGCGTGGAGTCGAATTTCGAGAATGCTGTTTTGATGGGTTACTCGCATAATGACTAATTACGTACACGCATATTGACATACACGCGTTTTGACTTACACGTACATACTCGCATAATGACTAATTACGTAGGTACACGCATATTGACATACACGCGTTTTGACTTACACGCAAATTGACTTACACACATTTTCACTTACACGCATATTGGCTTACACGCATATTGACTTACACGCATACTGACTTTCACGCATATTGACTTACACGCATATTGACACACAAGATATATTTAAGTATTTAACACTAGTTTCCCGTCAAGCGGCTTCGCATACGATGTTGATGTCTGTCCGATTTCCCACCGTAAAAAGTGGTAGCCTGTGTCCAAATCTATTATTACTTGCTGCGTATCAAGCGTGTCGTCATCAAATCTGCATTCTCTAAATTTGACTCTGCCCTAACGTCACTAAGGTCACTCTTGATCGAAACGTGAGGTAGCACTGCTGGGCAAAGGCAAATCATTGAAATCAAGAAGTCGCTACGAAAGCGAGTAAATATTAAAGACGTTCAATTAATTCAGAATATTTTATCGAAACATTTAGGGTGGAAATAGAGTAAGACTAGGTATACCTAATTGACAACTTTTAACATCATCGTAATAGGTACATAAGTTTCACAAATAAATATTCTTATTCTGATTCCAAATCAGTATAGGTACGACTTTAGCTGTCATCCTTATCACTTATAACTTTAAATACCCTAAAAAACAGGTTCGTCAGCGGCAAGCATTTCAGAATATTTTATCAAAATTAAATTAAATTAAAATTATTTAAAAAAATGGGTAAGTTGGTAAAGATAGCTGAACAGTGATTGCTGTAACAATTAATAATGTATTTTTGATTAGTTTAAGAGTGAAGATACAATGGGGCTGGCGTAACCATGTGGACAAAAGCCCCAAACTAAATAAAGTAAAAAAAAACTGACGGGCTTAATCGCCACACTTGTCAAATGCGGGTTGGCAATCACAAATCCGGGCTATGCATCGAAACATCCGAAACCCATTCGAATGGTGGACATCCGGTTATCGAACCGAGCGCTTAGTTTTTTAGTCACCGTAGCATTTATATAGGTACGAGGTTTTTGCCCAAATTTATATAAGTTCGAGGTTTTTGCCCAAATTCTTGTATATACGTATTGGAACCGTAAAAACCGCGTGGGAATTCATCAAAACCCGTCGATGCTCACGTTTATATGTAAATCTGCACATTTGCATGTAAAATCGGTCGAATGTTGCGCTTTTGTAACATTGCATTTATTAATATTAATATTTACGTAGAATATGCTATGAATAGAGCTGTGCGGTGGTTACCAACCCATCACTTCCCTTGGATGTCAAAAAGGCGACTAACGGTCTAAAGACAACAGCGTAAAGAGCGGCGATCAAGACGGAGCAAATGTGCATTTGTGGTGAAAGGATCCTGTGCCAGAGAACTGCTTCTGCGGTCCTCATTGCCTAGTCTCTGACTTACTCTACGGGGATAACAGTCGTGATTATATGTATGTATGTTAATAGAATATTGTATTATCCATAGAATAATAATGCATAAAACGATATTTTCGTATTAGTAAACTGTCATGGCGTGAGGCAAAAAAAAAATGGATGTAGGAGTAAGTTACGGGTACTATCTCGGCGACACGCACTCAAGTGTACAAGTAATGTTGCTAGAGGAATCAGATTTGCCCCAAAAGTAAGGAAATTGGAACTGTTGATAGATAGATAAGTAAGTTTAGATTATTAGTACTGACGCGGGCCGTTTCGGTACCAAGCCAGTATTGCTTGGTTTTACTGGCCTTATTTATCGTGCGTGTTCTCGCTTTCTATGCGTTATTATTCTAAGGTATTATCCATCATGATTCACGTAAATTTTCTAATTGTTTCTGTTTCTACAACTCTGCCCCGCTAGACAAGAGGCAATCGTTACATGTCGGAATCGACATGTGAGTGAAAGAAAATGATGTTCAATCAGATCTTTAAAGCTTAAAATTAATAATGAAAGTTCGCCTAATTATAATAATAATAATTATCGTTGACTTAAGTCAATCCTCATTCTACCTCTACTGTTCGTACCAGCGTTTATGCCACTTGTAGGTCTATACCTACAACTTTCTTCCATATGCAATCTAGTTTACTCTCAAGTTTCAAGGAAAAGCTATGCTTTCATTTCTTGCTTTCATAAAAATCGTGATAATTTATACCGAAAATGTTGAAAGTGACTTTTTTACTCTGTTGAAGTTGAAGTTCTTTGTTATTTAAGACTAAGCTTTAGGACAGACCCAGCCAGAGTAGTCGTTTGTCTCTCAACTGTTTATTTTAGGGCTCATCATCAGTGTTTAACTGAATAAATAATAATGTAAAACAGAAGTGTACCTAACAAATTACCGAAACATACTATTCTTATTAAAACTAATAAATTCCGTAGCACATACTTATAAAGGAACCACAATTATTGATCTAACTACGCCATCTAGCGTCGAGTAGCGTGAGCCGGCACAGTAGCGCCGCGTTACGCAGCGTCGGTTACAGGTACACTCGCTCGTATATCAAAATGGCATGTCTTAATTGTTACAACCATTTAGCATCAAATTAAATAGATTTATTAGCGGTTAAATGATTATTTTATAAATGTTACACTATTTCGATGTTACACGTAATCGTTATATGCTTTGTGAATGTTATAGTGGAGTAATCGACGTTAGAATGAGCAATTTTGTATTAAGTGGCATCTTTCGAGGGAAACAACATTTTGCATTTCATTTTATTTGTGAAGTCTAATAAGATGACCAACATCAATACAAGTTGTTGGTTTTAAGATACTTACAGCTATTACTAGGGGTATATTTTTCCGAATTCTAAATAAACCAAAGTGGGTACTTTCCACCATTGTTTTTAAGTTATTTGTTATTTTAGTTATTATTAACTGATTTTGATAAAAATAAATGTTATTTCATCATTTATCATTTTACACATCAGTTTTACAAGACTATCACCAGTTTATTTGTGTGTGTGTGTGTTTTCTGTGTCACCTCTGTTTTCCATTACTTTGTCACCTCTCTCACTCTCACAATCATCCCACAGTAAGTAAGTATGGGAACCTGACTGGCTGCACACATATTTTAGCCTTTTCCGGTAGAGACAATTAGGTCCAAGGAGTCCGGGAGCCCACCAGCTTTTTTTAAACTGTCCGAAACCACCAAATAGAGCAGAGCTAGCAGCTACTTGGGTCAATGTCCAGGACTCGTCATCCAGAGGTGCAATGCCGTCGGACTGCTGGGGTACTTACCTACTCTGCCTGACGGGGAAGAAGGCCACTTTTTTATTTATAGTTCCTAGTTGTCTTCGCAACTGAACTTTGATTCCGCTTAACATCGTGAAGAGAGAATATTTGCATACGTTTTTATAAAATAAAATAATGTCGGTTACGGTATAGTGTCTCAAATGGAGCTGGTATGAAAAATTCCAATAAGAATGAGTCTTATATGAAAAATACGAAAATGTTTAAAAAAGTGTTTGTAGAGACATAGGTCTCTTTTTCCTTTAATGTAATGCAGAATCTAGATTTTACCGCTTAATAAAAATTCTGTACATCCTCACCGTTTGATTGGTCGAGAATACCGAAAATACAGAAAACCGAAAGTTCAAAACACTTTAAAAAATATATAAATATTAAAACTATTTACAACTTAGGTACAAAGAAAAATAAAACTGTTCTACAATAATAAGTATTGAATTTTATAACCTCGTTCAAAATCGTCAAAAGAATTAATTACCAATACTTATAGAAAAAATCTCTCTCTCACGTTTGTCGATGGCTTGCAAAGAGTTTGTATTTAAAGCATAGAATATTATATAAAGCCTTAGAGCATTCAGTATAAAGCATAGGAGTGCTATGACATTTGAGTGGCACTCCGTTTAATCACCATTCGAATTACATTTTGTTGCTTTTGAATTCGGAATGGATATAATTATGTCATAAATTGTGACCGGTTTTTTTATTGTCGCTAGACATTTGACGTTTTTAGCAACTTATTTTGTCTCTTTTCTTTCAATGTTTATGGCCCTTTGAAAAAATAGGACAACTATAATACGAGACTTATTTGGACTCCTTCTATGCTTTAGTTATTATTCTATGATTTAAAGGTACTTGAAAAATCTCTCTCACTTGTCGATGACTTGCAAAGAGTTTGTATTAAAAGGTACATAAATAAAAATCAATTTCCGAAGTACAGAACGGCTCGACCGAATTCACTGTCGTAATTGACAGGACAAGATTTAGGAAAAAAAAATTTTGGAAATTTGTCACGGGATACTACAGGGTTGTCGCACGGCCGAAGTCGCGGGCAGGCCGCTAGTAAATACATACATATAATCGCGACTGTTATGACCGAGGGGTCTCTACCATAGTCCACATTTCACCAAATAGCGTCAGCACGGGTGCTCAGCGTGACAGGTGGTGAGCCCATCGCCGCTCTATGCTGTTGGATGTATATGCAGTCTTTGGTTCGTTAGTCGCCTTTTACGACACCCAAGGGAAGAGATGGGGTTGGTAGTGTTCTTTCACCGCTACGCGGCACGGTTATTAAACGGCTAGTAAATCATTGCACCAATTGCAAAAAGTTCTAAATATCAATGCCGCGTCTTAAAAATGTTTGTTTGCCTATCCGCAATGTTATAGAAGTTCTTTCTCAAAAAAAGCTAATACTGAAACTTTTCCTAAAACATTTCAATACGTCCGGATGTCGCTATAAAGAAATCATTCCTTTTTTATTCCATCGTGTTCTACGTGAAACGAAGAGGGAGAAACAAGACAAAAAAACAAATATGTCCGTCCTTTTCAGAACAAGATGGCGTGTGTCAAATGGCAAGACCCGCGCCGTTGCTGGCAGGGCCGCAGTTAGAATATGAAATTGGAGTTTCACCCGAGTTCTGCCTGTTATAACACGAGTTGGGAGACAGCTTGGTGATACATAAATATAATCACGACTATTATCCCCGAAGGGTTAGTCAGAGACTAGGCAGGACCGCAAAAGCAGTCCTCTGCCGCAGTCCACTTTTCACCAAATAGCGACTGCACATGTGCTCAGTGTGACAGGTGTGAGGCCATCGCCGCTGCTCTATGCTGTTGGATGTATGTGGGGGTGGTAGTATTCTTTCACCGCTACGCGACACGGTTATACATACATACTTTAAAGTAAAATATAATATTACGTAAAGTAAAAAAATATACAATAGGCTTATACGAGTAGCACATTCTAGGAAACGGCTGTAATTAAGGTTTAACTTCAATTGATGGGGCTTAATCATCCACCACGCTCGTCAAATTCAGGTTTATGACAGAATCTATCGTTTATTGAAAATTCAAAGATTACTAAGATAACAAAACTTAAAAAAAAAAGACTATCTCATCTCCTCCGCAATCCGGGCGGTTGCGTCGACAATCTTGAACCATTAGAGTTTTCAATCAAAAGTTGAAAATTTTAGTTTCACTGAGTAGAGAAGCCCCTGGCTACGTCCCTGCATGCCCCACACGACATTTCGTGATTTGTACTGCTAAATCCTTGTGTAACCCCTTTACCATTGGCTAAAGTCGTGGTTTCGCTCGTAACTCCATTTCAAAATGTCGAAAATGCGAGTTAGGTATGTAAGTATGGGTACCTACTTAGTTACCTATCATAAAATTCACATTGGATGAAATATTTTGAGAAATATTGTCAGCACGATTGTGCTTTAAGACGATCGCTAAAGGCAAGCTGTCAAGACGCGGTCGGAATGCAGATGGATGATCTAAAAATTCGTATAAATACATTGTGAAGTATATTATATTTTTTTCACTACTGGTAAGTTACTTGGCCTTCATCTCACCTGATGGTAAGTGACGCTAAGGCTGAAGGTGGAAGCGCGCTTCACCCGGAATCCTCAACCAATGAGGAACTGGCTATCTTATCTCTAAATGTAGGAACACAGCAATGCTATTTACATTGTTGTTATAGCGCCAGACTTTGGATAAGATGGTGGTAGCTAGCAAGGAGGACTTAACAAACTCTACCACCAATCAGTATAGGCCTGTATAGGCCACAAACTGTCCCTAGTTGGACAAAGGCCTCCGCGCAGTATGGCTTTATCACTACCCTTGCCAAATATTAAATTAAAATTCATTTATAACATAGATCCATATGGTTAGTAACAGTATGAACTTAGTAATTTAGTTAGTATATAATATGATTCAAAAATGTATAAACAAAATTATTTAATTAATTATTAACAATTCAACATTAAAGGTATTTTCCATTTAATATTTTACATAAATAAGCCAAATCGGTAGTACCGTTCCTAAGTGATGCTCGATACATGTTGCAATTGGTTTTTAAAAATATGGATTGTTATCATTTTTAAAATACAAAAATAGATATAGAAAATTTTTCCTACGTTCCAGTCGGTATATCATTATCATCACCATCAGCCTATAAACGTCCCACTGCTGGGCACAGGCCTCCCACGTAGCATAACACGTGGGGATATAGGGCCATAACCCACCACGCTGGCCCAATGCGGGTTGGTGGGACGACTGTCATCTTATGACAACAACCGGGACCAACGGCTTAACGTGCCTTCTGAAGCACGGAAGAGCTCGAAATATTTTTAATTTGGTCACCCATTCAGCGACCTGGCATTGCGGAAGTTGCTTAGTGTCCGACGATCGTAAACCGAACGTCCTAACAGCTGCGCCATCGAGCTCCTCACTCCTATGTATAAAGGTACTTCGCAATCTACTGTCGCAGCCGATACCGACGGACGGCTTTATAAGCCTTTCGAAGCTCGGAGGAGCGTTAGATATCTTTATATACATACCTACATATAATATTCACAACTATTATCCCTGCAGGCTTAGTCAGATACTAGGCGATGAGGACAGGAAAAGCAGTCCTCTACCATAGTCCACTTTTCACCAAATAGCGACTG
Organism: Scoparia ambigualis; assembly: GCA_963921215.1. Lineage (NCBI taxonomy): Eukaryota > Metazoa > Arthropoda > Insecta > Lepidoptera > Crambidae > Scoparia > Scoparia ambigualis. The sequence goes on along the minus strand of OY992515.1, from coordinate 9,208,952 downwards.
CACATGTGCTCAGCGTGAAAGGTAGTGAGCTCATCGCCGCTCTATGATGTTAGATGTATGTGTTTTTGGTCCGTTAGTCGTTTTTGCAACACCCTAGGGAAGAGAGAGGACATTCATACCTACCTACCTACATAGGTAATTAGGTATTTAGTTACGTTAGCTGAAGGCTAAATTAGTTTAAGAAACAAAAACATACTTTCATGTGGGCTAAAACTTGGTATAAAATAATAGAGATATAAAACGTTGCCGTTATTACTAGAATTGATATAAGAGAATATTATGAGTCGTTACGAAATACAGAATTCTTACAACAATTTAAAATTCTGATACAAAACTCACTAATATTATTTACTAGCTTTTGTCCGCAGCTTAGCTCACGTTAAATTTACGCGTTAGTTAAATGTAGCCTTTCCGTCTTCAGGGAACAATCTACTTACTTTTTTAGCGTGAAAAGTGAAACACACAAACAAACTTACTTATGCATTTAAAATACTATTTAGGATATTACTAGTATTGTTACATGATTAAAGTAAATTAAAATAATATCAGTAAAGTAGACTCTACCTACCAAACTCTACGGCAATTGCGGCCGATGTTTTCTCTCCTCGACGGTAGATGGCGTTAATAGTTAACACGGCACTTGATTAGTTTCTTGTGACTTCTTCTCGGTACAAGGTTATTGTTTATAAAGTTTATTTTCAATTAATTTATTTATTTTATCAAAGTTTTAACGAAGACCGACGTTGTCATATTACACCTGAAGTTTCAATTATTTTCTGTTTAAATAAAAAAATATCATACGTGTGCACCCAGTGCTCGATTATCCTAAAGTCCAGGCTTCGATTCCCCGAGCGTGCAAAGTGTGTTTCGGATTCTTCGATGCGTAGCCAGGGTTTGATATCACCAGAAGTCCTGGGATCGATTCTCAGAAGGAAAACAAAATATTGTATTCGGTTTGGTTGGTTTTAGGGCTTTTTCTTAAACCGCCTGGGTAGCTAAACTATTGCTATATCCTCCACCGTAAGTACGATTTAATTGCATAAATTCAGTTTAAAAAATCTATATTTTGTTATTGTACTTTTTAACTAAATACTTAAGTAGATCTTCAGATGTCTTGCCAGCATTCTTGGAACCGAACCCATGTGCCCACAGTTACAAAAGTCAAGAACATACTAAAATAATATCGTAAGTTTTGAGTATTTAAGTACCTAGTCCGTAGTTGTCTCTAATTGGTTATTTATGATTTCAATGTAAGTATTAATAGGTAGTATTTATGTAAATCGTTATGTAATGAAGTTATGTATTTATGCACGTATTTATTAATAGTAGCGTTACTGTACCACAAATAAATTACTACGGATACAAAATATATTATCTACTATATTGGTTGACTGGTTTATAATTTTTTTATTATAATAATTATACAGAACTAATTCCAACTACATAATTTCGTCATTTATACCGGGAATAAATTAATAGATATTGGTATCTTAAATATTCTTAACATATAGTAATCCATTTAAAATTATTTCTTGATAGCCTATATTGTTTTATGTGATAACTAGCGGCCCGCCCGCGCCTTCGTCCAAGCTGACTTAGAAAAACCGTCATATTTCAGCCATTAAAAAAAAAAATCTACAAAATATAAACAAAAACCATCCTTACCTATCGCTCTATCTTTTAGTGAAAACCGCATAAAAATCCATTGCGTGGTTTAGGAGAATAGTGCGGTGCCACAGACAGAGGAAAACGGCGATGTTACTTTATAATAATTATGTTATGACGATGATGACTTTGATGAGACAAACGAGTTGGCTGGTCATCTGATGGAAGGTAATCACTGCCACCCCAACACCGGTGGAGTTGCAGATGTCGCAGCAGTCGCAAAAGGCGGCAAACGGACTAAAGACTGCACATACAACATCTGCATATAGCAGCGACGGGCTCACCACCTGTCACGCTGAGCACATGTGCAGTCGCTATTTGGTGCCTGCACGTGGACTATGGTACAGGACTGCTTGTGCTGTCTTCATTGCCTATATTCTGACTCACCCTTCAGGGATATTAGTTGATATGTATGTAGGTATGTTAAATCAGTAATCAGATAATGAAACGTCGAAAAAAGTTGACTATATTTCAGGTGGGAATCGGAATAACTCCTAGAGGTTGCTAACCATTGAATTACTGTTGTATTAAACTATAATAATTATAATCATAATAATCTTTATTGGAACACTTGACAATATTTACAATAAAAACATGGAAACGCCGAAGCCTGCGGTAGTATTAACTGAGCTACAGGCCTCGGAACTCCCAAACAATAGTACATTGTGGTTGTATGACTTACATCTATTATGGCAACGTTACAATTATTATTTATTTCCTTAAATAATACATAATATAAAAACAAAAATAAGAAAAAATATGTATTGGTTTGTAAGAACGGATGTGTGCGTGTGTGCGCATGAGTTTGAGTGTGGGTGTGTCTGTGTGTGTGAGTGCGAAAGCTTATAATTATTGAATCCTTACAAAAAGATTTTCTGTCGCATCATAGTCGAAAAGCTTTCAAAATGTATCCCTTAGCATTTCCTTAAATTTATGGTTGCTGTATTTAATAACTATTTCTACATCTTTAAAAAGTACATTGTACAGTTTAGGGCCATAGAAATCGTAGCTTCTCATTGCAAACACAGTTCTGCATTTCGGTGATGGAACCTTGACTATTCGTTTGTTTACTGTTGTTTCTGGTATTAAGACAGTTGAGCTTTATCTGAGCGTTATTATCGCAAAAAAATTGACAGTGCTATCAATCATTGAAAATAGTTCCTTACCTTACATTACCGAGCAACTAAATCTCACACAGAATGTTGATTCAAACGAAACCTGTACGGGAGCCTTGTGAAGATGGACATTTCGTATCAAGCCGCAATCAATTCGATTTGTTTCACCTCACCCTTAGCACGGAGAGGTCATACAAAATGCACAAATCAAACTCAATATAACCTACCAACATTTAAAGTTCAAATTCGATCGTCTGCTTCACGATTTCCGATGCAAATTCTACTGTTAAAAATAGTCATACAATCCTTGTAGGTTTTAAGGTATTTTGAGCTTTGTCGCTTTGGGAATACGACAGTTTTTATTAAGTGGTATAGTGTTGTACCTCAAATGCATCAGAGCTGGTAGGAAGTCCCAATTACAACCAATTCTTTTGAATTAGACAAGTGTGTTGCGAGATTTTTTGGTACTCGCTGGTTTGTACCTGTGTGGCCTCGCTGACACACACGCATAGGTCAAGATAACACGATTACTTACTATAAATACATACATATATATTCATGACTATTACTGTCGCGTAGCGGTGAAAGAATACACCACCACCTCTCTTCCCTTGGGTGTCGTAAAAGGCGACTAACGGACTAAAGACTGCACACACATCCAACAGCATAGTGCGGCGATGGACTGACCGTCCGTCACGCTGATCATAATCATAATAACTATAATTATTAATTCATTCGTTATCACAGGTAAGTAGTACAGGGTGTTTTAGTTACAGGTTGAATATAGTGCCTCCATGATACACCTTACGGCATACGAAAAACATTTAATCTTTAATTTAACTTTAATTAACCAAACCCAAAAATTAAAACAAGTATCAAATTAACAATAATTGAAATATGTCGAAATACAAATCACACAATACAAAATAAAACAAACAAAAATCAAAATAAATCAAAATAAAATGTCAAAATAGGAATATTTAATAACAAGTACAAATAAAACACAATAATAAATAAACACAGATTACCAAAATGTCAGTAAGTTCAAAACCATTCTAATAGCGCTATGCATTGCAACATTTATTATTTAATTCACTGAGCTGAGCACATTTGTAGTCGCTATTTAGTGAAAAGTGGATTATGGCAGAGGTCTGCTTTTGCTGTCCTCTATGCCTAGTCTCTGACTAAACCTTCGGGGATAATAGTCATGTTTATATGTATGTATTCCCAAAGGATTGGTCAGAGACTGGGCAATAAGGACCGCAGAAGCAGTCCTGCCATAGTCCACGGCACACCAAATTACAACTGCACACGTGCTCAGCGTGATAGGTGGTGAGCCCATCGCCGCTCTATGCTGTTGGATGAAAGGATGAAAGGTGTTTAGTCCGTTAGTCGCCTAAGAAAAGAGATGGGTTGAAAATATGTTTTCACACTGTCACACGGCTTCAAAGCAGCATGCAAAGTTTCATTGGTTTATATTGGTTTTTAATTTTTTTAAATTGTGACATAAAAATTGTAACTTTGTAAAGGATTCCAAACCTAGTGGTACTATGAAGCCGGCAGGACATTATTAGTGGGGACCACGAGTCAAACACCGATTGAGGATACCGAAATGTTTGCACATACAGCTAGGCGACCGTTTACGTCAAAAGCTAACTTGTCATATCTTCGTTCGTCTACCAACACTTTAGGACTGTAAAACAAAATAATGACAATCTTCAAATTACAATTTACTTACCTACTTAAAACTAGATACAATAAATCAGTTGATCATCGGTTTGAGTACCTATCCCAAAAGGCGTTCGTAGAAAACATTGACAACAGATGTTTAAAAACCGCCGAATTGGTTTCAATTCGTCCTCTACTCGAGTGTACTTGATACTCGTACAATCCCCGACCACAACCCAGATAACTCCTATTGCTAATAAAACAAAGCTCATTTTTGTGTGCCTCAAGAATAAACTACTCTTGTAATACATTGACGTGTGTACACTTGAAGTATCAAAACCGAGTACTTAATAGTTAATGTAATAAAAAAGTGAATTGAATAATGAGCGATACGCGCTGCATTGTTTCTATCAAGTACTAAGATCGTTCAGTCCCGCTCACGAGAAGACTGTTTTAGCTTTTTGACATCTGTCAGATTTGACATTTATTAAATTCTTTTTAATTACGTGCAGTTGCTTTGTTGAGATACGATCTCTTTTACAAAATAGCGAGGTAGCTCTGTTTGGGAAGTTTTTGATCGGTCAAGTGAATTTTGTGAATGTGATTTTTTTTCACTGCGCCCTCATAACGTATTGTACTTTTGTTCAAATGTTTGAAATCGGATATTTTAGATTGTATGGGTGTAAGTAAGAGGCTTCTCCAATAGTGACCAGGTAATATATATATATTTTAAATCCTCAAACGAGGACTCGGCCTTCTTGATGGTTAAGTGATCACCGCAGTTTGAGTACACAGTGCAAGATTTATTTACCGTTTGATCACGGTAACGAAAACAACAATTTGTATGGCATTGAAATGCTATATTTTTACTAGTAAAACATTTTATCCTATATCTATATTGTGAATGCAAAATTTCAATAATAAAGATATTTATAAGCAATTACGTCTTTATCGATTGGTAAATACTTGCAATACTATTTCTGAAGGTAGACTTCACAGTGACGTAATAGTAGTAGTTGATACGCTGCAAGCCAGCGGGGCTTGCAGCGTATCAACTACTAGAAAAAATTCAAGGAGTCTTTTGGGGTCTCGATAGCTTAGCGGTTAGAGCAGTGGACCGGCAATCCAGAGGTCACGGGTTCGAATCCCGTTCGAGCTTTCCTGAGACTGGTTGTTTTTTTTCTAGTAAAACATTTTATCCTATTAAATTCTTCTCATAAAGCACACACAGATGGCGCCATCTGTGTAAGTTTTTAAGTAATTCCAAATAAACGCATTAGCCCCAAAGACGCAAATGCTCCGGTTGACGTGTAAATATTGAGATATCATCATGAGGCCTCTTACATCTACAAAAGATGATTCAAACAGCGTCCAATTGTGAGGTTATGATTCTATGATCTGAGTTTACTCCCCTATCTTCATACACGCTCGTCGGCTTAGGGTACTGAAAATGATAATGACATATACTCAGTATTACAGGCTTATCTTCAAGTTAAAAGTGATATAAGCTTATAATCCGTATATTACAATGTGCGAGGTAATATTTGTGAAATATTATTGTTGAGGACAATAGTTGTTGAGTAGGGTTGGATAGGGCCGAGTCACAGGGGGTGCTTTTTCGGTTTATGTAGGTCAATAATCCTTCTTACAATAATGCATGATTGTACAGTATTTGAAGAGCTCGATGGCGCAGCGCATTTTGAGCTCCTCCGTGCTTCGGAAGGCACGTTAAGCCGTTGGTCCCGGTTGTTGCCGTCAGATGACAGTCGTTAAAACCCACCAACCCGAATTTATTTATTTTATTTTTTAATTTATTGTTTAAAACATTTAAAATACAATTTTTTACATCATCGATCCTCAGCAAAAACCTCGTGGGTTTATGTGCCTTGGAGAGTTCGAAATTAAATTATTAAATTAATTATATTATATATTAAAAAACAAAATCAACATAGTCTGTCGGAGTACTCGCACCAACTGCGGCCTGAGGTCAGTGTTTATAGCTATATAATTTTCACGATGATAAGCAGTGACCGGTGTTCCTGCGAGTGCTCCTCACACAAACATTGAGCCAGCGCGCGTGGTGGGTCATCGCCCAATGTCCCTACGTGCTATTATTGTCCAAATGGGAGGCCTGTGCCCAGCAGTGGGACGTTATAGGCTGATGGTGATGATGATGATGTACAGTATTTCATATTTTAGAATGTTATTTGATTTATTTATTTTTATATTTAAGGATCACAAACATGAGTTTACATAATACCATCATTTCAGAGCTTTTATAGTAGGTAGGTAGTAATAGTTTAGTTAAATCCTACTTCCTACTAATATTATAAACGCGAAAGTTTGTAAGTATAGATGGATGTTTGTTACTCTTTCACGTAAGAACTACTGAATGGATTTGGATGAAATTCGGCATACAGATAGGTAGTATTTAACCTGGATTAACACATAGGATACTTTTTATCCCGATATCCCCACGGGAACGGGAACGGGAACCACGCGGGTGAAACCGCGAGCGGCCGCTAGTATTGTCATAATTACAGAAGAACACGGCATGCATTGTGAATCGTGTTCACCAAATTACAACAGCACATGTGTTCAGCGTGATAGGTGGTGAGCCCATCGCCACTCTATGTTGTTGGAAGAATTTGCAGTCTTTATTCCGTGAGTCGCCTTTTACGACACCCAAAGGAAGAGGGGGGTTGGTAGTATTCTTTTAGCTTCTTTTTAGCTGACTGCGTCAGAAGGAGGGTTATGTTTTTCTAGAGTATGTTTTGTATGTTTCACATAAAAAAACAGTTTCAGTGGGACGTTTATAGACTGAGGATCTGCAAACTCGCATTTCCTTTTGAATGAAATAAAACAGTAGAAGGGATTCATTTGCCCAGCAGTGAAGCACAATGTAGGTTACTAAAAAAAAAAACTTTCCAAGTTTCCACCCCGTGTGTGCCCGCCTCGCAGGTAGGTACGGTCAACAGGGAACAATTGGTGCCTACCCACCGTGCCCATTGTAGTAGGTACGCACCGCTTTGTAGCGTATAGATTTGTAGCGAAAAATCACCGCTGGCGTGGATGACAGCGTACAGGCGCGGAGAAAATGTACGGTGTTTTTGTTGTTCATTTTAGATTTTTATTGTTTAAATTAAAAATAATTATTATACTAATTTATGGCACACATTAAAAAAGAATACCAAAATTAACGGGACTGATCACAAAGAATATAATACAAATAGGCGGCCTTAATGTTTAGTAGCAATCTGTTCCAAACAATCTTTTGTAAAGAGTGAGAATATTAAAGATTATTAGGCGGACAGATTAATTTAACATTTGACAAGTGCTTGGCTTTTGTTTGACGCTGATGACAAAGGGGATGAAGGCGGACGTATGTAATAAGAGCTGCTAAATTATAGGTCAAACCCACTTTTGTTAGATATACCCTATGTACTAGCTATTCAGCGAGAAATTATTTTGTATTATAAGTATTTTGGGAGCTCGGATGCTTTTACACATTAATTATTTTAGTTAATTTTCATTTTTGCTTAATTTACTGTTTATAACATAATATTTTTGTTGCTCTACAAAAGAACATCATAAACGAAAATAACTGTTTTGTGTAACAAGTTTATTAAGCGCTTACTTTATTTTCAGATTTTATTATAAAATTGCACTGCTTTTGCAGTCTTCTGCCTAGTCTCTGACTAACCCGTTGGCGATAATAGCAGTGAGCGTAGGTATGTACGTAACAATGAAATTATAAACTTAAAGATTTACAAGTTATTAAACTTATCATCATTATCATCATCATCAGCCTATAAACGTCTCACTGCTGGTCATAGATCTTCCCACATGGCAACAGCGCATGGGGTGATTCTGATTGGGTTCCTATCACGCTGGCACGAAACGTTCCAAATACAAAACAAAATAAAACAAGAAGACAACGAAACGTTGAAAAAACCTCAGGTGGGAAGCGAACCCCCGCCCCCTGCAATCCGGGCGGCTGCGTTGACCACTGCGTCACCGAGGTATTGGTTAGACCTGCTCATATTTTACAAAAATCAAATATTACGAAAAAAACACAAATTAAACTTTACTTCACAACCGTACCTGTGTTTATAGATTCGCCTGTATTATGGCAGATTCATACAAAATATGGTTATAAAGCGGCGCATGGGGCTCAACCCTTTGATTTTCAATCTGTCACTATGGCTGTGTGTATGCTCATCGGGTCCAATGTTGCAAACAAAAAAAAAGTATAATAATAGCCATAAAATTCAGCGTAGATCTCATAAATGCTTTGTAGCAGGCAATGCATTATTATTGTTGTCATATTAGTCAAAGTAAAGTACATTGTCGTACAGTGTCGTAAAAGGCGACTAACGGACTAAAGACTACACATACATCCAACAGCTTAAAGCGGCGATGGGCTCACCACTTGTCACGCTGAGCACATGTGCAGTTACTATTTGTTGAAAAGTGGACTATGGCAAAGGACTGTTTTTGCGGTCCTCATTGCCGTCTCTGATTAACCCTTCGGGGATATAGTCGTGATTATATGTAGATATGTATGTTATGTTTTTAGACCAAATACACTGAGCTGCAAAAATAACTATCACACTTTTAAAATTTATATTTTTTCTAAACTATAGAAGTTAGAGATTTCAAATAAAAAACGTTTTATAGCAATTTTTATCATCTTTTTGAAACTGTAGTAAATTATAAATAAGTAACATTTTAAAGTCTAAAAAAAATTAAACAATAATATTAGCCATTTTTAGCTTTTGTATTAAATGCCCAAATAGCAAATGGTCAGTAAGCTGTGGTCCCTGCCTACCCCTCCGTGGAACGCGGCGGGCTTAAGAATGATATTTAAATGTTCTTGGCGGGAAAATGAAGCCAGTTTACAGTTTGTTTTTTAATCTTTGTTTTTATTTGAATATTAATTTAAATACGTATTGGTGAATTATTAACCGTTATGTGTTCGTGCACAAGCATGAGCCAACAGCAAAGAAAAAAAAACATCGCAAAGTCATTTTTCAAATTGTCTCAAGCAGTCCTTGTTAGATCGGCTAGGAGCTTAAGGGCATCGGAGTAAAGTCCCACATCTTCTCTGAACTCAAATGGGTTTAAGGGGAAACATATACCACCTAAATATCATTACATAATATTATTAGAAGAAGAAACTGCCATACTCAGAGATGTCAATAAAGTTTTAATGACAATTAAATGTCTTTCCTTCTCTATTTAGCTCTATACATAAGAAAGTGACAGCAAGATACTTAATTGTCATTAAAACTTAATTGACGTCTCTGAGTACGGGAATTATAATTAAAAAAGAAACAAATTCAAAAAAATACAGTTAATCTGTGGATAAAGCTTCTCGAAAAAGTTTGGAGACAACTGCAAACTTTTTGTAGGCGACTCTTAAATGTGCATTAAAGGTCAACATCTTTAAGCAACAATGATTCTGCACCGGAATCACACCTTCAAACATCCATTTGACTACCAGAAAAAAGCAGGATATCTCGTGTCGGGTGCGTTAAGAATTTTTATTATAATTGCATTTTTGATAAAAACCTGTGACCTTCCTTAGTTTGGTTCGCTTCTGTCCTGCTTGAGGCTGAATTTTCAAAGCACAACAATAAAAATTTTTAGTGTCGCATTGCTATTCGCGGTGATTTTTTGGTGGAACGTGGATTCTAGTAGTGGACTGCTTCTGCCTCCCCATTGTCTAGTCTTTGACTAACCATTTGGGGGTAATATTTAAGAGTATTAGTAAGGTTGACTTAAAAAATAAAATTAACAAAAAAAAGAATTTTTATTTTTTATTTTTATTTAATACATACCTACATACATAGGCATGTATGTATTTAATCAACAATTTCTTTAATTTAAGTTTATTACGTTTTTGAGATGACATAATTATTATTGTTTCTGTATTAAAATAAAGGCGATCATTTCACAGCCCCAAGTGGATCACAGCACAATATGGCTTCCGTCTCATTTCGTGAATGGAGCGACGAAAAAAGACATTTCTATATATCTGGGGATCCATCAAAAGCGAATTAATGCTGCCGGCGAAACGGCAGCGAGATCGCTTCGGCCATTTTTTTATTTTGACGCCTTGTAGGGGTCTGTCGTGGAATGGGTAGGTTGGGAAAAATTACCTGGTGGTAGACATTTAACCTATTAAGTTAGGTAGTATTTGAAAACTATTGCACGTTACTTTATTGTTATTTAAATAAAATATTTAACTGTCTTACACAGCATAGAGGCATGAGAGCTGTAGCTTCTGTATGCCACCGTATCTGGCAAGCACCATTAGGCGGGCTGTATTCTCTTCTATCGGTACAGAGACATAAAAAAATTGCTCGATAGTACAGCGACTTGCGCGTTCGCGTACCTAGCGATGTTGAAAGTTAAGCAACATCGTTACATGACTGGTCTCTGAATGAGTCACCAATTTAAAAATATCTCCGAGTTCCGAGCTTCGATAGGCATGTTAAATTGTTGGTTCCGGTTGTAGTCGTAAATGTCGTTTGATGGCAGCAATTAAAACACAACAACATTAATTTTGCGTTATAGCCCGATCTCCCCATATGTCCCCAGATTATCTATGTGGGAAGCTTTCTATCCAGTCCCACACGGTTGCCTGGAAGAAACTTCTTTTCAGGAATAAGGCCGCCAATTGTATGCTACTGGGTGTTAATCCTTTTGATTTTATTATGATGTAAAATAAAGACTATAGTGTACAATAAAGATGTAGAGATAGAAAGCTGGATAAGAGTAGCCGCGAATCGTGCTCAGGCGTGGTCTTGGAGCGGCCAATGTCCGGCAGTGGACAAGTATTGGCTGATGATGATGATGATGATGATGTACAATGAAGAATATTGTATCTTCTTTAGAATCAGCAGTGGGACGTTTATTAAAAATTATTTATACGGAACTTCTAAACGCTGTAACAACTCACGCTTACCCAACCCGCGGCCATTGCAGTTAGGCCGCGGCCACAATGGGAGACAGCGGGGCGCCGGCTTACCGACGCTAATGGCGCAGCGGGCGGCGTGTGAACACCGCCTTACGGGGCCAAGTCACAAGATGAAGCGTCTTACGTCCCGTTTGCAACAACACAAGCTGAGGCTGGCTCCTGATTGACAATTGTTTTTTTTATGTACTTATATTATTTGCTGTATGACAATATATGTTTCTCTCTCTCTCTCTTTCTATCTATCTATCTCTCTTAGATCTACATAGATAGATAGACTTTGATACCGGCTAAATGTGCAAACCGCACCAAGCCATAAGAAGTAAACTTTATCAGCTTTATATGCTACATATTTAAATATAAAGTGAGACAGCGGGGCGCCGGCTTACCGACACTAATGGCACGGCGGGCGGCGTGTGAACACCGCCTTACGGTGTTACAAGTCACAAGATGTAGGGTGTCTTAAACCTATACTAAGGCTAAATTTGATGTTTGTTTACAAATTATTTACATTTCATTGTGCAAATATCTAGTGTCATGATTTTTACTTTTTTTGAGACAGAATACATAAGAATACAACTAAAAATGATGTATTTCTTAAAAAAATACTTAAAAATCCGAGTAAAACTAGATAGATAGATAGATATATAGACAATACTTTTATTGTAACTTAACACCACAAACATTTACATAACACATAACAATGAGCACAAATACAAAGTTACAATTTGGCGGTCTTATCGCTTTAAAGCGATCTCTGCCAGACAACCATTCGGATGGAGAGAACTTATACACTCAAAGATCGGAGGTGCATACCACAGTAAAACAATTAAAAACAAAAGCAAATTAAAAAGAACTAAAACATAATACATAACATTATAAAATAAATAAATAATAGGGTGTAACAATTATATATACATACATATAAATACTTAAATATAATAGTCTCAGGTAAAATGCGTGAATTGTTTTAGCACGCCTGATCGCAACTGGAAGCGAGTTCCAGAGACGAATAGCTTCAACGGTGAATGAACAATCGTAAAAGGTAGTGTTGTGAAGAGGGGTTTTAAGGGATAGATTTTCTGATGACCGTAAGGAGCGCGAGGATGAACAATAAAGGAAACTGAAGCGTTCCTTTAGATAGGAAGGATAGGTGGGATTAAACAAGATGTTATATAGAATGGAGAGGATGTGAGTATTCCGGCGAAGACGAATAGGAAGCCACTTGAGTTTAGCGCGGTATTCAGAAACATGATCATACTTGCGTAAGCCAAATATGAATCGAATACAAAGATTTTGAAGGCGCTCAAGTTTATTTAGCTTGTCCTCCGAGAGATCAAGATAGCAGGCGTCGGCATAGTCTAAAACGGGAAGAAGCAGCGAATGTGCTAGCGCAATTTTAGTGGCAGTGGGTAAAAAGTTGCGCAGTCTTCTTAATGAAGCCGAAGATGCGTAGAGCTTGCGACTGACAGCTTGTAGTTGCGGCCCCCAACTCAAGCAGCTATCAATAATAACACCCAAGTTAGCAACTGATTTACTGAAAGAGATGTCCACTCCATCAAATGTAACCTTAGGGTTTCCCTGTTTACCTTGGAAAGCAACCTGGAGCTGCCGAAAACTAGATATTTGCATAAAGAAATGACAGTAATTTGTTTACACAAATTCATCGTCGAATTGGGCTGAAGTATAGATAGATCGCCGTCTTGACACTGACTAGATGTGCGAACCACACCAAGCCATAAGAAAAACCACCGGCCTGCCCACTTTTTGGTGAAGGCCTACCAGAAGTAAGTTTAAGGAATATATTCGTATCTTCTTTCTTTTGTATTAAAATCATTTTTTATTATTTCTGACAACCATCATGAACAATGACGTAGGTGCTTTTAAGAAGTAGGCTTTATTTTACTATTATGAAATATGATAGAAAAAGTCCGAGCTTTCATTTTTTTTGGTAAAGAAGAATTAGTTAGAGTAGTTTTTCTTGTAAATACTGTGCTGCACTACCTTTTTTGTTTAGTTTTATATACGTATTTATAAATATTCTGATTGTTTAGATTGTTTGATTCTGATTGATTTGTTTAGTTGGTAAGCCTTTTCTAATAAATCAATTAAAATACACTGAATTTGTGCCCGCTCCCGCTTCCGCTTGTGACATGATCGGCTAACGCGCTGTGACGATTGTTCTTTTTGTGACCGCGGCCTTATAATGCGGTGCCGCTAATGTACCATTGTGGCCCTCTAAAGGTGCGTTCATATATCCTCATTCATAATTATCAGTAGTCGTGAAAAAAAATGGTGTTAATAATATCTTAGTTAAATATTGGAGTAAACCTACTCCAATAAGGGAGATCAATGGTGCGATCACACGATTGTGTTGCAATATTGCAAGTTAAGCAACTTTCGCAGTGGTGTGTTATTGGATGGGTGACCAAATAAATATATTTTGAGCTTCCCGTGCTACGGAACGCACGACACCAGGTATTATTTTTATCCAATACGGGTAAACACTTAGTTGGCCTTCATCTCATCTGATGGCAAGTGACGATAAGGCTGAAGAAAGAAGCGCGCTTCACCCGTAATCCTCAATCACTGAGGAACTAGCTATCTTACATACATGCATACATACATATAATCACGACTATTATCCCCGAAAGGTTAGCCAGAGACTAGGCAATAGGACCGCTAAAGCAGTCCTCTGCTATAGTCCACTTTTCACCAAATAGCGAATGCACATGTGCTCAGCGTGACAGGTGGTGAGCCCATCGCCGCTCTAAGCTTTTGGATGTTTGTGCAGTCTTTAGTCCGTTACCCAAGGGAAGAGAGGGGGTGGTCGTATTCTTTCACCGCTACGTGACACGGTTAGTATTTTATAGATTATTGCTTTCGGTAGTCGGTATGGCGAAAGATGTTTTACAGGAATATCGCTAACTAAACGAAACGCCATACATAACCGAGCTAGATTAGTTAGATACCATGTACTTAAGAGTTGTAGAGTAAAAGTAAAGTAAAGTACAGCCTGTATCCTGTCCCACTGCTGGGCAAAGGCCTCCATCATTGAAATCAGGTCATCGATACAATTGATGGGCTTAATCACCACACTTCATGTCACACAGTCCATGCAGCACCTACTGTGTGACTGTGACTCTCTTGCTAGAAAAATAATTAATCTCCTGGGATCAGCCTACCCGAAACCAGAAGATTTTAGGCTCTTCGCCCTCTAAGACATTGCAAAGCTTATGGCAATAATCTTCATCGAGGAGGCAGTGTGATAGGACGGGGTTGCACAAAAGATCCCAGTGGTCGACGTGCTGCTGCGAGAGGGAGACCTCTGCAGGCCCCACTAGATAAGATAAGAAGATAATCACCACATATGTCAAATGCGGGTTGGTGATGATCACAAACCCTGGCGCAGCCAACTCTTCAACTCAAAAACTTCGGAAAACTCTGAACACACACTTTTCCCGATATGAGAGTTGAACCTTGGACCTCTGGTTATCGGGTCGAGCCCTTAGCCACAGTATAAATATAAGCTAAATTTATAGTGTGCCTAGCCCAGCGACCACTGCGACGTTAAAACAGCTCACAACCGGGAGCAACCGGTCACCCATCTCAATTCAACCACAGCTCGCATGCCTTAACACGATCGACAGGTGTTACTAACCATTTCGTAACGTTAATCCGAATAATACGCACACAAAAAAGCATGCAAACTATTTGAACAAACATTATTACAAAGGTTTGTAACCATATACGCTCTTTCCTTTCTATTCTCTATGGGAATGGGTGTGGTCAGCGTAAAAAAAGTCGAATCGTTTTGTTATCTGGCAGCATTATAAGCACCAACATGAGGGGAATAAAAAGGTTTGTGTTATAAAAATATTTTGTTTGTGAAAACATTTAGATTATTTTGCAACTTAGTAGAGTACTCAAAGTACAGCATACTTAGCCTACGGTATGCAGTTGGATGTATGTGCAGTCTTTAGTCCTTTAGTCGCCTTTTACGACACCCAAGGGAAGAGAGGGGGTGGTAGTATTCTTTCACCGCCACGCGACACGTTTTAATAGCTATGATAGGCACCGTCGGAATAGATAAGTTTGTGGTAGCTCAGGTGATAGCTTGAACTAGTCATAATTATCTAACCAAAGCATATGTAAGGCCCAATAATCATAGGTTTATTTATTTTTTTATGAAAAAAGATAGCAAGATAAAAGTGGCAGTAAATGTTACCCTCAATTACAAAAATAAATTATTTCTGATTTAAAAATTAAACTCACGATAAGGGTGTTCACAAATTAGCAGCAAATAGTGTGTAATCTGTGCGCGTGCCGCGTACAGGGTGTTCGATGCACGCTGAGTTAGTTATTGGAAAATTACTGCAATTTCAACCCCCTTTAGGGACACAATACTAGTTTTAATGAATGTCATATTACGAACGATATAATATTTACTTGTTGTTTGATAGTATTTGAATAAGTAATAAATTACAATAAATTATTATCAATATCCAGCTGTGAAATGTAAAAATAAAATAAGGAGTTTTATGAAATTTTTTGAGATTGAGATTTTAGCTAAGTACCATTGTTTAATTGATGTCTTTGAGTGTCAAACCCAAAGAAAACTGAAGCTAACTCTTCGATCACTTAAAACTGTTGGAATGAAACAGTTTTTACGATGTAAGTATACGTACTATTTTTGTTTGCTTATTATTATAATAGTATTAATATGTCAGGATAAAATAGTATAGTACAGTATTATTTTATCCTGACATTTTAACTTAATAAATTGTGAGACAAAAATTTCTATAAACGGTAGTTTTCGCGTAAACTAAAGAAAACGATTGTGTGAATTAACTGAAAAAACCTCTTAAATAACAATACCTACATATATGTCTAACAAACACAAACTGAAAGTGTGTAAGCAACGGTACTCAATTCATACAGCCACACGACCCGCCAACAAAAGCTGTCATTACCAGAAACTCTATACCGTGGTATTAGCATGGAAAAATAGTACCGCGTCTTGGCTAGTGTGGCACGCGCTAAAATCCGACACTTAAATTATTAGTTGAAACGTAACAGCCATTGAACGATCAATTTTGTGTGCTGGTATTTATTATTTTTCAACTAGCGGCTCTAGTGCGACTTCGTAGGTATACCTACGCGTTTATTTATCGAAGAGTATGAAGGTAGATTTTACAGAGAGACAGGTACAGTTTAGAGAACAATAAGTAGTTACTGAGGGTTTGAAAACCAAATAAACCTAAATCTAAGTGCAAGGGCAGTTTTCGAAGCAGCATTTAAAACCAGATATAAATATAAAAGTAAAGCGTGTGAATGCACGCGAAAAATACTATGTTCTCCGTCAGGCGGGCTGTCAAAAACAATGGCTGACATTCCTTCGGACAAAAAGGCCGAATGCTTGTCTCTGGAGCAAGAAGGAGTTATTTTTGCGAGAAAAAAATATGCCGCTCGAAAAATACTATAGACGACGCGGCGGGCACAAAGCGATCCACAGACAAGGATGTAGGAGAAGGCCGGTCGCGGAGGTCGCATTCGGAATAGCAAAAAAGAAGAAATCTACTAATATTTTTCTCCCAGTTTTATTAATACCTTCCTGTAGGACAAGATTTCCTTAAACTCGTATACCTACTTTTAGGAAGTTGTAGGGAATCAGTTTGTGATTAAGATTTAGATATTGAAATAACTTTGAAAACAATAATTACCGAAGATGTTTTTATTAAATTTACACTTTTTTATTTATAAGTTATAACAACATTATAGCAACAAACACGGGCGGTTCACCTGTTGTAAAGTAATCTCCGCCGCCCATGGACACCCGCAAAACCAGAGAAGACGCAGATGCATTGCTAACCTTGAGGATGGAGTAGAAATTGTGAAGTAGGGGGAGAGACGTGTTTACGGGGCTTATACTTCTAAAAAATCAATACCTACGCCACCCCTAGAGGTTGCTCTGCTTAACGCAACCCAACATGCCTCCTCCGATCATTCTCGCCTCCTATCCTCCAGTACAGGGCGACTTTGCACGTCGCCCGCGCAGATAAATCTCGTGGTCTACACCCCGGCATTACTATCCCACTACCCGCACTTCATACCATTCGTTGTCGGTGGTGAAGAACAAAATAGGTTTTTATGTTAGAGTAGTGGCGACTCATTATTAAAAGAATGCTACCAAAACTTGTCTTCTCTTGGGTGTAAAAGGCGACTAACAGACTAAGGGTGGATTCGACCAAACTGGAATAAGGTTTTATACCTAGATTAAACGCCGAATTTGTATGGACTAATCTCGGAGTAAGTCTTATTCCAGTTTGGTCGAATCTAAGCTAAGGGTGGATTCGACCAAACTGGAATAGGACTTACTCCAAGATTAGTACAAATTCGGCGTTTAATCTAGGTATAAGACCTTATTCCAGTTTGGTCGAATCCACCCTAAGGATTGCACATACAGCCAACAGCGATTGGCTCCACTTATCACGCTGAGCATATGTGCAGTTGTTTATGGTGTGCCGTAGGGTGTAGCTGTGCACTGCTTCTGCAGTCCTCATGGCCTAGTCTCTGACTCACCTTTTGGGAAAAATAATCGTGTGTATGTATGGATGTTATTTTATTGATGTACGGGTCTCCTGATTGATAGACAGAAAATCACCGATCACGATAATTAGTATTAATACAATTTTATTGATGCGTACAAATTGTACTTAATTATGTTTTATTATATTGTACTTAATTAGATTTATTACACTGTAAGTAACTTTTGTTACTTATAGGTAGAAAAAAGGAAAGACCTCTTGAGTTTCTTGCCAGCTTCTTCTCAGTCGAAGTCTCTCCCAAAATCCGAACTGGTGGTAGATTAGTTAGGTAGGAAGAGCAGATTATTTAGTTAGAGTTGTTAAGTCTTAACTACAAGTTAGTTAACTGTTTTATTTATTAGTATTGACTACAATAAGTGCCTGTAAAGGTTTACATTAAATAAATAATTTAACTTTGACTTTGACACATGGACATCCGCAAAACCAGAGAAGGCTCAGATGCGTTGCCGACCTGAGGAAGGAGTACGACCTTCGAGGAAGGATTAGGAATTGAAGAAAGGGGAGGCACATAACACAACGACAACGCGTGCTATTGTTTCAGGGTGATATTCCGTGAAAGAGTGGTATTACGCCGGGCGAGCCATCCCAATGCGTACATACGCAGCGTGACTCTACCACTCAGCATACTTTCTCTAATTACCTAAGTTAAAGCCTTATGCTGGAAACAAACTATCGGACGCGAGAGACGGACGCGGCTAACAGCCGCGACTGATAAGTGTGCACAGCCTTCAAACATCCAGCGCGCCAGATTTCTGTCGGAAGTCCGAACGCCCAAGGTCACGTCCGCGACTTACGTCTGATAGTTTGCACAACTAAATGTACATTCATTGACTAGATTACCTATAAGTCGCGGCTGTCAGCCGCGTCCGATGGTTTGTTCTTGACTGTCTGTTTGTTCTTCTGAGACTTGACTCTGTCTCTTTCATATTCATAGAATTGAAAAGAGACAGCAGATCACAGCCATGCGCGCTGCGTCTATGTAACACTTAGAGAATCGCATAGCAGCTGGGCATCCTTTAGTCAAGACTTCTATAACGGCTTGCCGTATAGGGCTTAGATGAACGGTGTTTGACTCTGAGGTCCTGGATTCGATTTCCAGAGGTACCTAAGCATTGGTAGCCACCACCATATTTTGCAAGTTTAACAAAAATATGTATTATTCCGTTCCTAGTAGCGGTTGTATCCTTTTTTTAATTTTGTATAATATGTCATTATTTCTGTAGCTGTGGTTTCTTGCGCCCGTTCTACTCCACAGCTAAAAAATTACGTCCTAAATAGGTGGTAAGAATAAATCATGTTTCAGACGATTGCAAGTGCTTGTTTAGGTAAGTTTATTAAATTATACTTTTGAGGTTGAGTTTACATTAAAACAATAATAAAAAAAAAAAAATAGCGAAATAAGTTTACTTACAAAATATGTTTTTTTTATTGATTGATAAAAACATTACTTACTAATAAAAAAGGACATTCCCAAATTGAAATATCAAGCCAGATGTGACGCAGAGAGGGAGTGAACGTGTAATTTTTTTTCTTCGACATTCCCTTTGTCCGTCGCCCCTTAAAGTACAAAGGTGCTTTTTATTATTTTTTAAAGGGTTCCGTGGGCGGGCACTTCCGTTTTCGTTATTCAGTTAAAGTTTTTGGGGTGCTTAGTCGCCTTTTTTTAAAGTCTAAATGTGACACTTTCGCGAAGTAAGTACTTACCAAAAGTTGCATATGGCGAGTTTTTTTATAGATTTTTTAAAACCGTTTCTGTTACTAGCTTCTACCGAAAATGTTACGTGACACTCCCATACATGGAAATGTTAGTATGAAACACTTTTTACGGATTAAGCGTTTATTACTACTTTTTAGGTTTTAATTTTAATCCTGAGGTACTGACGTTTCAGATCCTTAGGGTCCGTGGTCACAGGAAGACCGTACCGAAAGAAATTAAAGCGAATTACATACAGACTAGGCAATGAGGACAGCAAAAGCAGTCCTCTACCATAGTCCACTTTTCAGTAAATAGCGACTGCACACGTGCACAGCGTGACAGGTGGTGAGACCATCGCCGCTCTGTGCTGTTGGATGTATGTGCAGTCTTTAGTCCGTTACTCAGATATGAATTTTTCTAAGTATAAAAAAGGCCTTACCGCATGGACTATGCAAATGGGGAGGATGGACCATAACACACCATGCCAGCAGAATGTGGGTTGGTGGGTTGATTTGGTCAAACAACCATTAAAAGAATGCCTAGGTTTTATGTATTAATTCATTTTATTATAAGAATATGTAAGTCAGATAACACTAGCAAACGCTAACAAGTTAAATAGAGCGGGTTAATTTAACCGTGGTTCAGACAGGTCGTTTGCCGAAGGTTGTCAATTTATAATCGCGCGTTTGACTCCTAATTAGGACAAGGGTGAGTCGGCGAATGTGAATCCTTTTATTTTCTTATTCTACTCTTGTGTTTATAAACACCTCAGTCAGTCAATTGATCAATTAATTATTATGTAAAATTCGTATGGCAATTTGCAGGATAAGATTAAAGTAGGTAATACTGCTCTGAGGCTCGTATCAAACTCACACTCAAATCTCTGCTTGAGTACCTGCAGTTAAAGGGATGGTGCTATTCATCGCATATAATCGCCATCTTCTTTCTAACTGTATTCAAGCATGGATTTGATTTTGAGTTTGGTTTTATAATACGAGCCTAAGAGTTGATGATGGTAAAGGCCCAGGTCCGAAGGCTTATTTAACTAAATTTTGAATGACAGTTTTTGGTAAAATATATTATGATGAAATCTTTCTTTTTAAAACCTTATTAACCTTCGTAGATACTTAACTTTTCTTTAATTTGATTTCATTTCTGTGAGGCCTTTGCACAAATAGTCTTTGCTTTGCACAGAGCACAAAGACAATATTTCATCATCCTGTCCTATCCACCTATCCACCTATAAACGTCCCACTACTGGGCACAGCCTTCCCATATGGATGTGGGGAGATTGGGTCATACATAACCCACCACGCTGCTCAATACTGATTGGTAGGTAATATGACATGGTAATGACTTTTATAAGAGCTTAGCTGTCGTAACACCAGACACAGATAGAGATAGATACCTATTCAATTGTAAGCAACCTCTAGGTATCTTCGTGACAGACAACGGGATAATAAATGACACGTTGAGTCGTAATGACTCGATTTTTGTTAAACGGTTTTATTTAGCTTGACCTGTTTCTTGTTGTTGATGTTGGGTCAAATTTAGTACTTAATATTTTGCCCCCTTCCTGTTGACCGATTGATCTGAAATTTAGTACACATCTTTAGTTCTGACGACAATACAAATGTGTATTCAGAATCATTGTAACTCCAAAATGGCCGCCACCACAAAATGGTGGATTACATTTTTTATGATGTCTTTGTCCGACATTGAGAAAGTATGTCGGCTGTATAAAAAACTACATAAAACTCCTATTCCAAAGTGCCGACATTTATCATACTAACAAATACTTTGTTTAGCTGTGTGGTATAAAGCAGCTTACTTACTAAAGAAATACTAACAATCCCTCTCTTCCCTTGGGCGGCGTAAAATGCGACTACTGCATATACATCAAAATTGGATTTTCGTAGACAATACTTAGATGTAATGATTCTTTACAAAATTGTTAATTGTCAATTAGAATCACCAAGTCTATTGCCTCAACTTAATTTTAACATTAATTACCGCGTTAGAAAGCCCAAGGTATTCACTCAATAATACTTCTTACTTTAAGCCTCTATAAAATTATAAAATAAATAAATAAATGTTTAAATTTAAAACAATATTTTGTTAGTAACTAAAGCTACCGTTCTTTTTTTTTTTAGTTTGTTTAGCAGTATGTACATGTGAAGGGTTGCATCCTTGTTATCTCGAATGTTTAATTATAATATTGTATATTTTTGTTTGTCACCTGTTTTGTACATCATCAATTAAAAATTAAAATTAAAATTAAACAGCATAGAGCGGCGATGGGCTCACCATGTATCACAATTCACACTGTTGTAATTTGTTGAAACGTGGACTGTAGCAGAGGACTGTTTCAGTGGTCCTCACTCCTAGTATCTGACTAACCCTTTAACAATGTGAATCTATGTATGAATGTATTTTCTATAAGTATATCATTTTTTTTCGCTCGCATTGTCTTACGCCGCACCGCAATGTGTTCTTACTATAGCCATTTCTTATGCCACCACACCGCCGGCAGCCGCAAAGAAATAAATATATTACTTACGTGCATTTTTGTTGAGCTACAGTTCTACGAATCGTCATTCGTAGAAGGAAAGGCAGGAGTCGGTACTAGTTCAACTTTTTTATGCGTAAACAAGGTTTGTTCTCTATAAATAATATTTGTTTTGTTTGCTGATACGGTTAGCAGCGAAAGTAGTTGAATAACTCTTGCACAATGTCATAATAAATTCCAGTTCCACTAGTCATGAGAAAAATATTATTTGATATAATTTTTAAGCGTGTCGGGTAGCGGTGAAAGAATACTACCACCTCTTCTCTTCGCTTGGGTGTCTTAAAAGGCGACCATCGGGCTAAAGACTGCCCATTTTCCAACAGCATAGAGCGGCGATGGGCTCACCACTGTCACGCTGAGCACATGTGCAGTCGCTATTTGGTAAAAAGTGGACTATGGCAGAGGACTGCTTTTGCTGCCATCATTGCCTAGTCTCTGACTAACCCTTCGGGGATAATAGTCGTGATTATATGTATGTATGTAATTTTGACGCAATTGTCTGTTGCAAACAAATAGGAAAATGTTGAAAAAAATTTCACGAGTTGGATTGAACTCGCGCAGTCATTGACACTCGTTGCTGTTGTGATTCGTCCGGTGAGAGAAAGTACCATCTCTCCCTCCCCCCCCCCATATAACACCTTCCTCAAGGTCAGCAACGCATCTGCGACTCCTTTGGTTTTGCGTGTCCATGGGTGGCGGTGACTACCTTCCATCAGGTGACCAGCAGGCGGTTGCCTCTTTTACACATAAAAAAGTCATGTACCCTCCGCTGGGAATTGAACCCAGGACGTCTGGCTCTGAGACAGGTGGTCAAACTATTAGGCTACAGACAGAGAAAGATAGAGAGAGAAAAATTTATTGACAAACAGAAAATTATAAAATAATTAAGTAAATACATAAAAAGACAATTGTCAATCAGCAGCGGACCCCGTCTCATCTTGTATTGTTGCAAACAGGATGTATCGCAACAACGCTGGTATTCTCGCCAGAGGTGGTATGACTATGAATTGTTTAGATAACTGAAATAAATAGTTATATTGATACATCACATTATTTGGCACCACCGTCCGCGCACCGGACGCGCGAAAACTCAAACTTATGGACTTGTGTCCTCAATGTTTTTTCCAGCACGTCTTGCGCGTACGCACTGCCACGCGAAGCAAAAAACCGAAAAAATGCCTTTGTTCCACGCCGCCTTGGCAAGAAGTCTATACGACCATCTGCTGTACGATTCAATAAAGGCGCAGTATAAATAAGTAAATAAAGGTGCACATAATTGGCTCCCGATAGTCATTTTAATTACGCTTGCCACCGCGCGGCCCCGATTGATTGGGCACAGAGAAAAACGCATTTTCGAGTTGCGCCGCTTTTGAAGGCTGACGTGGAAGCTCTCCGGTAATTGTGAGATGCCCAGATGTTGGAGCAGCTATTTCAAGTTAGGTCGTGATGGTACTCTTCTTAAATGAAAAAAGTTAAAACTCTGCATTGCGTCGTTGTCCCGCGAAAACTAAAGTAAACCGAAATTATTATTCGGTGAGTTGGCCTACAAATAGTCTAATTTTTTCCTGTTCTTTCGTATAGGACCACATTATAGATATCATTTTATAATGATTTATAGTAGCATACTTTTGCAGACACTATGTAAGAAAACAAAATAAGTATCAAACAAGTTTAAGATTTTTTCTGAACTTTTGAATGTTTGTAACTCAAAATGTCTAATCTTTCACGAGAAAGAAGAACCGAGTAGTTCACCAGTATTACATCCAGGGCGAGATATTGACCAGAAAAGAGATCGTTAAGGACTTAGGTGTATTTTTCGATGAACATCTTACCTTTCGGATAAAATGTTTACTAGAAAAAACTGCTCAGAGTAGTGGACCGGCAATCCAAAGGTCGTGGGTTCAAGTCCCACTCGAGCTTCCTGAGACTGGTTGATTTTTTTCTAGTAAACATTTTATCCGTTATCTATATAGCATTGTGAATGCAAAATTTCAATAATAAAGATCTTACCTTTCGTCTTCATTATGATCATATCCTGAAGAAAAGTCGTAAACTTTTAGGATTCATAATACGGACAACCAAAGATGTTAAGAAGCCTCGCAGATTCTATGCCTATTTTTTAGTTTAGTAAGAAGCGTCCTGGAGTACTGCTGCCCTGTCTGGTCCCCATTTTACAGTTACATGTGGATAACATAGAGAAATTGTAGAGGAGGTGTTTGAGGTACATGGCACGGAAGTATTAATCCTGGTCGTTCACTTGAGGACTATAATGACAGACTATTAAAGTTTGGTCTGTTCTCTTTGAATTTTCGTCGCATAATTATTTAATTGTTATAATTGATTATTTTTGATATTTATTTTAAATGTTAATTTATTGAATTTTATTATTTTAATTGATTCATTCTGTTCTGTTGTTTGTAATTGCTTTTTTATAATTTGGTAGTACTCGAATCATGCTATAGGTATATGCAATTTATGGATTACAGTCTAGTCTTACCATATTGTTAAATTCTCATGGCTGTGTAATTTACTGTTATCTGTCTGCGTACCTAATTTAAATAAATAAATAAATAATCTTCGAGTTACTTGGGTTTCGTATAGCAACGACGAAAATGCTATAACAACATTTCATTATTGTATTTTTTTAGAAAATCATAATATTATTGTGGTAGGTAGGGTAGGTACCTACTTATAGGTTATAAAAAAACTGAAAATTTTACTCTAGAAGAGCAACTTGCCGCAATAGTTGGAACTCGAGTCATTGTGTTTGGTTAGTATTGCGACTTGTTCTCTTGTATAATTCTCTATAATATTACATTAACAAAATATTGCATTAGGGATAGTCACAGCTAGGCTTGCCAACCGTCCCGGATTTTCCGGGACGTCCCGCTTCTGGGTCAATTTTGGGCCGTCCCGCTGTGACGACGACCTTGCGGGACGCTTTTTGTCCCGGAAATCAGTGATAATATAATACTACTACTATAATACTATTATAATATCTACTACTCTGTCAAGAAAGTACCGGGAAAAGATCAATAATACACAAAATGTCAGTTATTCATCCAAATTTATTTTATCGCCTTAAAAGTATGCACCTTCAGAAACGATACACTTACGCGAACGAATAATACAATCATCAAAACATTTTTTAAAACGCTTTTTTCGGAATTGAGTTCAGTTCTCGCCGCGAATTCTCCATGTCTTCTACCGAATGAATACGAAGTGGTTATTTGAGTTTAGAAAAAAGAAAGAAGTCGGCTAGAGCCATATCTGGTGAAAAAGGTGGTTGCTCGATGGTATTTGTTGAGTTTTTGATCAAAAATTCGTTTACAATGATGACCTTGTGCGAAGGCGCATTATCGTGGTGCAAAATCCATGAATTTTCTTTCCACAAATATGACCTTTTTCGTCGAATTTGCTCTCTTAAACGCCGCATAACGCTCAAATAATATTCTTTATTTACCATTAGACCTTCGGCAAGAATTCCGAGTGCACAACACAACGATAGTCAAAGAAAACAGTCAATATGACTTTGACTTTTGATCGACTTTGGCGTGGTTTTTTCGGTTTCGGTTCAGTTGGAAGGCGCCACTCCGAAGCTTGTTGACTAGTTTGCATGTCAAACTCGTAAACTCACGTCTCGTCACCAGTAACAATGCGTTGCATGAATGTTAGATCGGAATTGACTCGTTCTAGTATGTCCTCAGCGACTCTTATGCATTTGAGTTTTTGGAGAAAATTCAGGTCTTTTGGGACTAGCCGAGCGGCAACATGTTTCATACCCAAGTGATTATTTAAAATGGTACGGATCGACTCGTGAGACACAGAAAGTTCAGCGGCTATCTCTGTCAAACTTGAATGAAGATTTTCATTCACCATTTTCTTAATTTTTGCGATGTTAACTTTAGTTGAAGACGTTGATGGCCTACCAGAGCGAAGCAAATCTTCCATCACATGTCGACCGCTTTTGGACGCTTTGTACTACTCATAAGCACGTGTTTTTGATAAAGTCGATTCACCTTAAGCCTTCTGTAACATTTTCAGTGACTCCGAACACGAAATTCCATTGGCTCCGCAAAATTTAAGACAAACTCTTTGTTCGATGTTTTTTTATCCATTATTAAATTTGCAATACACACTAGATATGAACTAACTAAAGACAGCACTGTATTTAATCTAAATAACAGATGCAATTTAAACTCCGCGCCAAAATGGATAACAGTTGTGCCAATCTAACAACAAAAAAAAGACAAAAAATTTATTTTGGAATCCTAAACAAATCATCCGTTCCCGAAACTTTTTTGACAGAATGTAAATTTAACTAACTACCCTCGGGTTAGGTATTTGTATTAATTTTTTAATGATAAAAACTTTTTTTTTAAAAATCATTTTATACTTGTTGTGTTGTGTCCTGCCATTCTGTGGTCCCGCGTAATATAACCAGGTCCCGGATGTCGAGCTGGGTCATCCCGAAAATGCATTTTTTGGAGTTGGCAAGCCTACTAAAACTAAAGTAAAAACATTTATATTTTTCAATGTGTTTGATTTTACTACTAATATTTTAAGAAAGCAATACTTAAATTGCGGATATAATATTTTGCGAATAAAATATTTTCAAATGTAGATAATAATATTATGAGAACAAAGACCGAAACAAAAGCTAATATCATTGCCTAAGACCACTGATTAATAAGCTTTAGTTATTGTTCTGAATCTAAAACAAATTTACCAGGAATTAGGTAGGTACTCTACAAGACTTACTCGCCTCGGTGACTTAGTGAGAGGTGCCGGATTCAATTTCCAGGTAGGGCATGTTGTGTTTTGGCTTCGTGATTAATCACATATGACAAGCGTGGTGACCACCCATTCATTGTAGTGAAGATTATGGCAGAGGACTACTTTTTGCTTCGGTGCGCTGTGGTTTCTTGAGCCCGTTCATTGCCACAGTTAAAAAATGACGTCCGGACTGGGTGGTAGGTTAAAAAAGATTTGGACGATTCAAAGTATTTATTAATTGAGTTAATTGAATAAATATATTTTGAGTTTGACTTTGCGGTCCTCATTGCCTGGTCTCTGGCTTATGTACTCTTCGGGGATAATTTATAGTCGTGGTTATATAGGGTCTAACAATATCAACAAGCGAACGTTTAAGGGGAGCATCTATAAAAAAAAAACCTCCCTACAATCACACCAATTATCTAGCCCAAGAGAAGCTTCGAAGAAACTCGTTAAATGGTTACTAGACAACAGATAAACATACTTAAAATACTTAAATACATACTTATTATACATAGAAAACACCCAGACCCGAGACAATTTAGAAAAACAATAGTTTCTAAATTGACCCGACCGGGGATTGAACCCGGGACCTCAGAGATGGCGACACCATGAAAACCGGTGTACAAACCACTCGACCAAGGAGGTCGTCATCTGCACTGAGCATGCTCACCAAATTTGGTCCGAAACTACAGGCTCCTTACCGATATAATCAACGAAACATTATCATACCAAAAAATACACCCTTTTGTAACCTGTACTACACGCACACAAAGATAGCCGAACATGCACACTAAACTCGGAGCACACTGAGCTATCTTTTTATTGACGCTTGCGTGCGTGTTAGTAAAGATACAGCATGTTTCATGATGTGCATTATTTTAATTGATTTAGTTTGTTAGAAAACATAACTTTGAAAAATCACTATAAAACTGGAGCCCATTTTTTGTCATTGTATTCAGAATTATGTATAGATACCGCCCTTAAACGTTCGCTTATTAATTTTGTTAGACCATGTATGTATGTATGTATATTATTATGTATAAGTATGTAGGCACGTAGCGAAGACGTTATTTCAATGATGGAAGTCTTTGCCCAGCTCAGGGGGGTTACTCTTGAACGCAAACTCAATCTCAATACAATACCCAATGCGATTAATATGTATCGACATTGGGATAAGTAAAGATAATTCCGGAACGCCATCTCGATAATAATTTGTTCAATCAATTTCCACGCAATTTAATTCCAATGTGGCGCTATTGTCGCTTACAAAAGTGCCATTTGACATTTTTTAGATTAGTGATTGGAAATTGATTAATGCAATTGTGTTTCAAGAGTAAGCCTACTGGTTCGCTATCTTTTTTGCCAAGATTTTCACTACCCATTAAATAGTCTTGCTGTGATTCAAGGTGTCACATGTAAAAACTGGATAAATAATCATTATACTAAATCGCTATACTTACTAACTAACGTGTCGCGTAACGGTGAAAGAATACTGCGACCCCCCCATTTCCCTTGGGTATCGTAAAAGGCGACTAACGGACTAAAACCGGCGATGGTCTCGCACCTGTCACGCTAAGCAGCTGTGCAGTCTCTATTTGGTAAAAAGTGCACTATGGTAGAGGACTCCTTTTGCTGTCCTCATTGCCTAGTCTCTGACTAACCCTTCGGGGATAATAGTCGTGATTATATGTATGTATGTAGATATGATTGCGCATCTAATTTTATGTGACTGTGATCGGAGGTAGTTCGATTCTCTTCGTTTCTCGGAGTCGCAATAGTCGTCGCATAGTAAGACCTATATGGTTTATGGTTTCCTAATATTTGTGATAGGCATTAGCATATAGGTACCATAAGTTTATTCTTTCCTAATTTTTGTGATACCAGAGAGCTGTGTGGTGCCGGGTCATTATTAAAATAACATTACCAAGGTATTTCTCTCCTTGGGTGTGGTGAAAGGCGACTAACGGACTAAACTCAGCAAATGCATAGAGCGGCGATGGGCTAAAGTTCACCACCCATCACGCTAAGTACATGTGCAGTTGTACTTTTTTTAAAGCTTTATTGCAGGACTTTTTTTACTTATAAAGGTTGCTTCACACATATCAGTGAAGTCACAGTTCCGACACAGTACCGGCACAGTGAAAAATATTCTTTCATACATTCTCTATGAATATTGTCAAAAAGAATACGTCCGTGATTTGCCGGTGGCGGCACTGACACTGAGAGCATTATTTATTTATTTATTTATTTATTTGAACAACCAACAAGAACAAACACTAAACATGCTAGTAACTTACATTTAACATTTTCTAAGCTAGGTGTTGATAGGTTGCCACGGCATGCTTGATTATAGGGTAAACTCACTACTATTATGAGTATCGGAAGCCGATGACCAAAAAGAAAATAATACAATAAAAACTAAACCCAGTAATTTAAACTTAATATAGCTAAATATGATTTATTACATGCTACTATGAAGTATAAGACAAAAACAAAAAACAGATCAAATACTTACATAAAAATAACATTTCACCTAAAAGACCCAGAAACAATAAGTCTGACATAAACAATAAAAGGGACGATACACCATGAAACAGAGATTGCATTTATGGAAAAACATCAATAAGTTTTTTTAAAGATAATTTCAACCAAAAGATATCAATGTCGAAATTATTTTTAAAAAGAGTATTGTATTGGGTTCGTAACCTATTATCAATGAAAAGGGGGGATGCGTTCATACAGAATGTATGAAAAACACTTTGCCGGTACTGTGTCGAAACTGTGGCTTCACTGAGTCTGGCCAACGAAAGCTGAACCTCGTAGTTATTTGATTGGCAACACTCTGTCTCTATGTGTGTCTATCTGAGGTGTCATGTCGTATGTCACATTGAAATTCTTCTGAGAAAATGGCAGCTGTGTGAGTGACCCTGTGTTGCCCAGTCATGATTTTTTTGAACTTGCCGCGTTTTTCCTGGTTCAGCTTTCGTTAGCCGGACTTTCTATGTGTCAAGCAACCTTTATTCTTTTTTCTTTTTTTTCTATGCGGGTGTTAGTAAACTTAAACTAGAAGAGCTCTGCTGTGTGCAGTTGTATTGTGTGCGGTGGAGTGTGCCAGTGAACTGATTTTGAGGTCATAGTCGCCTAGTCTCTGACTAACCCTTTGGGGATAATATGCTTGAGTGTTATGTATGTAAATATGTATGTGTGTATTACTGTACTTACCTATTTACCACTCGACGTTATATATTGCCTTCTCCAGCAGCGCCGCGGTATAATCTATTGATGTTTTAATTGAAAAAAGCCCAAATTGATCTACATAGTAAGAGTCAGAAGATCGTTTTTAGCGCTTCTAATCTCGTATCTGACGAAGTGCCTACTCTCTTTTTCCGATAGGAAATTTCGGCCGATTGTCGTAAGCTATCTTAAGCGCTTTCCGTTATTTTTAAACTTCAAACAATTTTCTAAAAATTTATAACAAATATGACTTGTAATTATTATTACTACTCGAAATAAATAAATCTATTATATTCTATAATCTAAATGCCAACCCCATTTTGTATGAACGAAAGGAGAATGACCAAACCAGCCAATCAGCTACGACCTTGCCGCTAAGACCATTTCTATACATGCCTAGAAAACGCTAGTCTGAAATCGGTCTAAAATGACAAAGAAGTGTCGGTAAAAAAGAAGACTAGATCATGCATGTCTCTTTACTCTGTCTATAATTAAAATGATAACTTCTTTGGATATCTTTATAAATTCAAGACTTTTGTAGACATAATAGTTAATGGAGTCATTTGACCTTGCGCAATTAAACATTACCTAACTTCTTTTTTTTTTCTAATCGCGTAAAGCAAATTACCTGATTTGAGTTATGAACGATGTCATTGTTTATGAGACATTAATTAATAAAATAAAAGCTTATTCTGAACATTTTTATTTACTTTAAAAAATAATACAGGGTTAATCTTGGACGCGCCGCCAATTTTTTTTACGTGATCTTATAGCAGCTGTACAACCAAATAATGAAATAAAAAAACATATATTTTTTTACATTTTTGTCTCAACTTTTCCTTAGATAAATTAAAATTATTGTCACCTAGCGCGCGGCCTATCGCGGTTATCAAAGCGCATGCGCGTGACCGCTATTATTCACCCCGTGCACCAATGACAGCGCGCCGTCGCTTTTGACCGCGAGGGTGAGCGCACGAACCTAGAACTATAGGATATAAAAAGCAGGCAAAAATTGTATTTAAAAAATGAAAACATTCAATATTTTTACGTCAAATATTATATTATTACTTTTTTTCCCCCATATTTACTTTTGGCGGGGGGTCCAAAATTAATCGTGTTAGAATTTAAAAAGTTCATTAGATTTAGGTAAAACGCCGGTGATCCTTTTGATATTTTGTAAATGTTGTTGCTTCTGTGCGCTGTGGTTTCTTGCGCCCGTTCTTTGCCACAGTTAAAAAATGATGTCTTGAATGGGTGGTAGGTTAAAAAATATTTGGACGTTTCAAAGTACTTATTAATTGAGTTTATTGAATAAATATATTTTGACTATTTGACTATTGACTATTGACTATCCGAATAATATTGGAAATGATGAAAAAGAAAACACAAAATGTTATATTTTTCCTCTTTTTTATTTCGACAAAAGAAATTAATTCGCTTTTTTTTGTTTCTTATTTCCGCTTTCCTTATAATACAATGTAGTTATAAAGTAATTATGCTATCTACCTATATTTATATGCATACTTCACTTTTCTATATGTTACAAAATATATTTACAAAGTGTAATTCATTCCTTAAAGACCCATTCTAGAAATATGTGTTTTAGTACTTAGTTCGTCCACAATAAATATAGGCTTTTTATTTATGTTGTCATCTTATTATCTATGTTGTTTTGTTTTAAATAATAGTTAAAATCAATGCTATTACAAATATGGTTTTAAAATACCAATAAACTGAATTTATGATCCCAAGTTTTTGTGAAGTGTATGAAAAATAAAGAAAAGTACGTTAGCGAAAGAAATAGATATCACTTGAATGATAAATAACTCTTATAAAATTAATGTTTTGTTTCAACGCAAGACGTTTTAATATTTTCTTTTTAGTCGTCACGATATCTTGTACATAATATCATTATATCAAAATAATTAATTGTAATAGAAACGTTTGAATTTTCTTTATAATTATAATAAATTTTATTTGTGGACAAACTATAGCACAATACAAATAATTAAAAAAAAACATTGCAGTCGTTAAAAATATAACTAATTTTGCATTCAGAACACAATTCAATTTGCACGAAAAATGTAACCATAAAATAAATATATGATAATTTTATTTAAAACAAAAAGCAATGATTGTTCTAAAACTTAAAATTATTTATCACAAAAGATTGGTTTGTGTTCACGATTTGATTTCAAAGAAAAATTATGCTAAATAAATAGAAGATTAAAATTGATTTAAAGCTTAATTACTCAAAACAATAATAATGATTATTAATTATTAAAAATAGGTAGCGTTACAATTCAATAAACATTGCTGTTTAGTTGTTTTAATGATTTTTTGTTACAAATATCTGTATCATTTTTGAAACACAAACCACAACAGCAATTAAATACATATTTATGTTTATTTTATTTCATTGAAATAAATGCTTTTCAATTTAATTCAACAATAACATTCATAGTATGTAATTAGAAGCTCCCACTATGAAATGTTGAATTTAACAATATCCCGTGTTTTTAAGAATAAGTAAATATAATTGTGTCGTAATATTTGATTATTTGCTTTAAAAAACACTCAAATAAAATCAAAGATAACGAAAAGTTGAAAAAAAAATTGTGATGTTGCGATATAGTTCTATCTCTTTTTCACATATCAATTTCAAATAGACATAGTAATTTATAAAGATAAACATATAACTTTTCTGGTCGGTTCGCAATTATAATTTTTGCAAAAAACATGATTAACTCTTTTTTCGCTTTAAATTCTTCCTTTGCAGTCATATGTACAATCCATATGCCCAACATTCCCATACCCCTTTAAAACACAATTTAACATGTACATAATTATTAATTATTATAAACAATTTCTAACTAGGTTTCTTTATACTTAATTAGTTTTATAAAAAATTTACAATGCTTTCATTTTTTTATTCTATTAAATAATTTCTTATATTCTAAAGTTGGTTGTGCCGTTACAATTATTTTTTTTATTTCACAATATATAAAACTGGCCGCCATTTTGTTGTGATTGCCATTTTGTGTTCAGTTTATTTAGTTTAAAGTGACATTTACATTTATTTTATAATTCGAAACGAGTGTGTCTATAGTTCATTATTATGTCCGAACGCCGGTCGATGTTACACCGCTGGCCATACCCTGTGGACAAATTATTAATAATTTTAATAAATTGAATCACACTTAAATAAAGACGCAAGATTTGTGGGCTGGCAGCTTATTAAAAGAATACTTCCAACCCCTCTCTTCCCTTGGGTTTCATAAAAGGTGACTAACGGACTAAAGGCGGGACACATACATCCAACAGCATAGAGCGGCGATGGACTTACCACCTATCACGCTGAGCACATGTGCAGTTGTTATTTGATGAAACGTGGACTAATGCAGCGGACTGATTTTGGGGTCCTCATTGCCTAGTCTCTGACTAACCCTTTTATTTATTTATTTATTTATTATTTATTTGGAGGACCAACAGCTAATATACATAATTATAACTTAAAATAACACCAAACAGCCAATTATAGGTCCTCACAAGTAGCAACAAATTAACTTAATAGACATAGTTAACATTACAAGCGCTCAATCACATACTCACAGTAAATACAATAACACAATAATAAAACATCAAATAAAGAACTGCTCGCTCAAAAGTCTCCTTGCATTTGCATAACCAGTATTAAAAAGGTCGATGTCAACCTCCCTGGACACTGCATTGAATCTGTTAGCCGCACGCCAGAGATATGTGTTTTGCCTGAAATTCGACGTGGCACCGGGAAGATACAAAAGCGAATGGAATCTGCGCGACTTTAGGGGAGCTCTTAGGGCAATGTGAGAGATAAGCTCAGGGCAGTCGACAGCTCCAGAAGCAATTTTTAACAAAAATACCAGGAGGCCAATTCTCATTTTTCGAGATGTAGTCTCGAATCGAGTATTGATTTCGATCTCTATCTCGACCATAAAATCTCGTTATTAACATTTTGTTCACGAATCTCCTATTCTCAGCGCTAATCGACTTCGAGTTTGATTCGAATTTGAACTTTATCGAGTGGTAATCCAATTTAGTTATTCTGAACATCTCGAACTCGACATTTCTCGAGGGAGAGCCGCTCGAATTGCTTCGAGTGGTCGGCAGTGGTCGAGATGTAATTTCGACTACGAGAAGCTAATGAAACGTCAAATAGCGGCGAAATTACGGTGGATATGGAGGAGTTAATTTCGAATTTTGTCGTGGAAGTGATTTAAAATATTGAGAGAGCTCGCTCTCTTTTTTTTAAAAGGTGGAAGAAAACTTTCCACTCCTTAACTGTATATCGGCTTCCAACATTTGTAGAAGAAGCTGCTTGTGGCGTCGGGTATTTTTGTTGACATTGTGACATTGTGTGTGTCTTGTGAATACTAAAATGATCGTTTCGTCACCAAACAAGCACACAACCACAAAAAAAACATAAAATTTATCGACGACACGTCACGTTTTAAACAATACAAGTTGTTTAAGGAATTTAAATTTGATCACAACACATTAAATATGATGATTTTTCGATACTTATTAAAGACTTTAGTAAATTAAAATTTACTTTTATTAAAAAGCAAGTTCAATACATTTAAATACCTTTACAGTAAAAATATTTGAGGTACATAGTTGCAACCGGTTTAAAACCGGATGAAACGTGTCAAACGGAACGCATCCCGAGTTGATTGCATTAAAAAGAATGGCAATATTCATCAAAAAAAAAAGTTGAATTCTATTTCGATTAGCGCTGAGAATAGGAGATTCGTGAACAAAATGTCGATTATCGAGATAGAGATCGAAATCAAAACTCGATTCGAGACTACATCTCGAAAAATAAGAATTGGGGCCCTGGTCCGAGATATCACGTCGCTTATCCAATGGTAGGAGATGGTGCTTCTTGCATAAATCTATGTAAGACGTAGACTCATACCTAGTCCTAGTACGGAAACAAATACTTCAAAAATCTTTTTTGGATATTCTCCCTTACGGGATAATAGTCGTGAGTGTATGAATAAGAGATCACTGAGACACGATTGGATACGTTTCAAATAGCATAATCGAGATACAGTTGTAGGAATCTTCATCAGTTTTTTTTATACTAAGCCCGGCAAAGGACCCCACTCCACCTGATGTTAGGTAAAAATGAAGTCCAGGAGCGAGGACAACTGGTGCAGTGTAAGAGACGTAGCATCAGTCACCCTCACTCTGCCGGCCCACAAAGTGCCTCTTCACGCCTCGTTTGAAGGACCCTAGTTCTTGATTTCAAATTATTTCTGTAATTATAATGACACGAATGCGCCTCTGACGCCACTGAACCCAACCTATGTTTTTTTTATCCACTATGTGAGCACTTGACTTTCATCTCACCTGATGGTAAGTGACGATAAGGCCGAAGGTGGAAGCGCTTCACCCGGAATCCTCCATCACTGAGGAGCTGGCTACGACAAGCAGGCAGGTCACCTGATGGAGATTAATCACTGCCGCCCATGAAACCCGTAAAACCAGAGGAATCGCAGACGCTTTGCCGGCCTTTAAGGAAGGAATAGGCTCGTTTCTTAAAGATCCCTAAGTCGTCACGGGCCGGAAATACCGTGGTCAAGAGCTGGTTCCACAACACTGTAGTTCGAGGCAGGAAATTTCGTTAAAAAAGCACAGTAGATCGCCATCCATCAAGGTGATGTGGATGAAATGATAGTCTATTGCGTGTAGTGCGGTGAAGGAAATCAGCGGCAGGGATCAAGCCGAACGATTCCTCAGAACACTCCCTATGATACATGCCGTACAATATACAGAGAACCTCACGCCTCTCCGAAGATCCAGTGGATCGAGCCGACCTGAAATAACTACGTCGTCGACCACTCGAGCAGCTCTTCGTTGAATGCGGTCAAATGGAAGATACTTACCAACATACGATTGAAACTCACAAAATTTTAAAATTTCTATTTTTTCTACCTTTTTTAGCACTAAGGCAATTAACGACACGACTTGCGATTCCTGTACCTCTGCCTTCTTTCAATAAATTATCGTTGAACAAGATGGCCGTAGTATAACGGTCAATGGATTAAAAACTATGCACGCCAACCTAATATCTATTTCTGTTTTACAGTGGGTTCCGGTTTAAAAAGGGTACCAGATCCAGGCCGTATGCTGGTTTGACGGCTCAGTATCATTCATCAAAAGATTCTAGAGCCAAATTCGATGAAAAATGTTTAAAAACAATATTGTTTTCAAAACAATTTAACAAACAAATGAACTCGGGTTTATTACAATTGCAGTTTACTTTTAGTCTTGACGTTTCGAACACTTAACAGGTTCCGTAGTCACATGGAGACACAAACGAATTATTCACAATTCTTTGTGCAGAAATCTACACAAACCAAAATCACACAGACACGTAAAAATCAGAAAGACACAAGACAATATATGACTGTACTAAGAATCTCTATAATTTAAATTGCCACAAATGTTTGTTCGGGCATCGCTTCACAACGGCTGAACTAATTTCGCACTTTTTCTGTTGTGTTTGTAATGGACAAGAACATTTTTTGGAAATTCATCTCGAGGTACGGGGTCCACGCCGACGAAGTCACGTAGTTGTGAATAATTTGTTTATAAACATTCTTCATCGAACACGGGCCTAATAAAAGAGAAAGAGAATGTGTTTTGTACTCACGTCATAGTTCCGTGCTAGCGGCCGGAAGGTAGCACTGCATGGGATCCATCAGCACTCTCATGTGCCCAGCGCTGGGTGACGCGCCCAATGCGTTTGGTACTCGCTAAAATACGATTTGTATACTTACTAAAATGCATACATACACGGAGACTATTATCCCCTTATAGGGACTAGGCAAAAGACCGCAGAAGCAGTTCACAGCACACCGAATAATTTACTAAAATGCGATTCATCTAAACACTAGATACACATCTCATCCTACTAATATTATAAACGCGAAAGTTTGTAAGTTTTGATGGATGTTTGCTACTCTTTCACGTAAAAACTACTGAATGGATTTAGATTAAATTCGGCATATAGATAGTTTATAACCTAGATTAACACATAGGATACTTTTTATCCCGATATTCTCACGGGAACGGGAACCACGCGGGTAAAACCGCGAGCGGCCGCTAGTTATAAAATACGTTTGAAAAGTGGTTCCAACTATTCTATCAATTTTGTTTTCGAATAATCACAACTAATTATGATACTACCTATTATCACCGCAATAGGCTTTAATTACAAGAAATGTCAAGTGACAACTGACAGCAATTCAATGCTCCCTCTTAGCTAAAAGAGGTTGGAGCGTTAGTTCGGAGCATCACTTTGAGTTTTGAGAGCGCTAATGCCGTATCTAGAGTTTAGACCATCGAAACTTTTGCCACAAAAACTCGATTGTTACTCACCTCATTTTTGGAATTACAAATCGAGATGGAATCTTAGTTAAGTGAAGATACTTACCGCGTGGATTGGAGTTACAATTATAATCGTCTGTTGTAGTGATAATACTTACTAACTGTAAAAGCTCTAGTTCAGAGACATTTTTATTACAATAAGGGCTGATTTTTCAATTGTGTGATAAAACTTATTTGTCTGTTAAAGTATTACGCTACCATTTTGTATTGTCATATCGTGTCTTTTCATTTTTTACAGGCTTACATTACAGGCGACATTATAGGTTGATCTTGTAATATATTATCAGACGGGTAAGTTTTATCCGTAGATAAAAAAATCAGCTCTAAAAGCACAATTAAAGTTACATAGCTATTTCTACAAACATATCTAATCTATCTGTTTTAAATTAATTTAAAATATATGTGTCGATGTGCAATTGAAGTTTACGTCTACTGCAAAAATAAAAGTTAGGAAGGTAATATCACTTCAACGACATCGAGATTGTATCTTAGATAGCGAGCGATACTCACGATTTTGAAGTTACAAAATTCGCATAGAATCCCACTAAAGCGTAAGCCGGTATATCAGAGCCCACAGGTTCAAAACCTACTAATAAAATTAGATTTTTTTTTTTAAATTTTAGTTATACTCACGTTAAAAGTCCCGGGTTCGCGTCCGGCTGGTACCACGAGTACTGGGGCACGTAAGGGGGGTGCGGTTGAGGCGCTCCCTGATGGTGCAGCGCGTGGCCGTGGGCACCCTTCATGTCCCAAGGCCCGGGAGGCGCCCCCTGCACAATGGAGAAAGTATACGTCAATAAAATGCAAACTCTAAACTAGCAAAGATACATACATACATATAATCACGACAAGTATCCCCGAAGGGTAAGGCCCTTCGTACACAAGGCTATGCAAATATCCGAT
This sequence comes from Scoparia ambigualis, assembly GCA_963921215.1. NCBI lineage: Eukaryota > Metazoa > Arthropoda > Insecta > Lepidoptera > Crambidae > Scoparia > Scoparia ambigualis. Next base: position 9,170,296 of record OY992515.1, on the reverse strand, counting down.
ACTAATGTAGTATACTACATTAGTATCAAGTCGCAAGTATCGAGTAGCGCACAGTCCGTACACAAGGCTGCGCAAATCTCCGATGCTAATGTTGTATTTATAGGCAAGGATATTTCTCCACCTCAGAAACAAATTTAATATTTAATGATTGCTCTGCCATCTTGGAAATCGCCGCGACTAAAGTAGCGAAGATCTCGACTGACAGGTAGCGCGCGACTGGCGCGACGCGAGGCGCGAGACAAATGTCGGCGACGACGCGACTAGTGTACGAACCTCAATGGACTTGTATGGCGGTAGTCGCTTGGAGACTAAAATCGTCGAGTATCGGAGATTTGCGTAACCTTGTGTACGAAGAGGCTTAGTCACGGACTATGCAATAAGGACAGTAATAAAGCAGTCTTCTACTATATTCCACTTTTCACCAAATAGCGAACTAGCATACATACGTTTACAATTGCATACACTATTATTACCCCCAAACTTCGATCACTTAGAAAAACTAGATGCACAACCAAAGCTCTCAAAATGTCCACACAAAAAGAGTAGGTACTATATTATGCTTCGTTCGTCCCACATAAAAAATCCTGGTTCGTCCCAAACAATATGCATCCTTCGTCCCAAAATATTATTTTAATTATTTTATTCTCTCCTTGTCCTATTTTATATTCTTTTTATGGTTCCTGTTTTTTATATGCCAATAACTTACTTTAGTCTTATTGTATGTACAATCAGCAATTTTTTTCACTTCACTTTTAACTATCTACTTGTAATTTGGGACGAATCACTACTTCAATAGTGATATAGGGCAAAATAAGATTATTTTGGAATGTGGGACAAAACTACGGGACGAACAAAGCAGAAATCAAGCTGTTTAAGCACGCATTTCGTTTAGTAGTGAGCTAGCTAAGTGTCAACATGACAAAGTGCTCCATAAAATTGCTATTCTGTCAAAACACTAATACGTCAAATGTAAGTATATGTCAAAGTTTCCACGATTCTGCTACGGTTCAGTATGGGATTGTGCCTCAGAACAATATGCTTTAGCCCCTTCGTACACAAGGCTTCGGAAATCTCCGATACTCTACGATTTTAGTCTCCAAGCGACTACCGCCATACAAATACATTGAGGTTCGTACACTAGTCGCGTCGCCGACATTTGTCTCGCGACTCGCGTCGCGCCAGTCGCGCGCTACCTGCCAGTCGAGATCTTCGCTACTTCGATTTCTAAGATGGCAGAGCAATCATTAAATATTAAATTTGTTTCTGAGGTGGAGAAATATCCATGCCTATATATACAACATTAGTATCGGAGATTTGCGTAGCCTTGTGTACGAAGGGCCTTAGTTATTGTTCTGAGGATTGTGCATCAAGTTTATATGTGATCGAAACCACCAAAGCATATATATAAGCAAAAGAGAAAGATACGTTACCCGCGTATCACGCGCATTTCATAGAAATTAAATACTCATTATGATCATCATCAGCTGATAAACTTCCCACTGCTGGGCACAGCACAGGCCTCCCACGTGGACAATAACACGAGGGGATATTGGGCCATAACCCACCACTCTGGTCCAATGCGGATTGGTGATTAAGTACTATGTACCGAATATAATGACCAGTTGGACCAAACTCTATCACATATAATAATGACTGCCACCTACATCGTTTCCTAGGTGGTATTTACCGAGCTCCACACTATGAAGGATGCGGCAGAAACTTAGCTGAGGAGTCTTAGGCTCGTATTCTAAAACCAAACTCACACTCAAATCTCTGTCCCAAAGGGTTAGACAATAGACAGAGACTAGGCAGTGAGTACCACAGAAGCAGTGCACTGCCATAGCCCACGGCACACCGAATGACAAACTAAACTAGCATTCATAGTTTTACATGTAGTCCGCAGTGCTTAGGCGTAAATAAAACTATGCATTTTCAATTTAAAGAACACGAGACATTTTTTTGGAGCCCGTACCTACCTCGTGGCATTTTAGACTAGGTGTCATAAAAGAAGGCAAAAAGAAGGCTGGTTGGATTCACATTTGTTTGCCATTGCCAGTGTCTCAAGCACAACAGAAATTCAAATATCAGATTGAAAAATTGCGAAAACGCCTTTCTCATTCTACAGAGTTGTCGCTTTACAAATTAAACATAAATTTTTAAACACTAGTCTAGTAATAGTCTCAATACTTGTGTTACAAAGTGGGTATGGTAATATTCTCACCTTCTTTGTGGATAACCACACCATAAGGTTATGATGTTGTATGATTATACATATCTACATACATATAATCGACTATTAAGGGTTAGTCAGAGACTGCAATGAGGACAGCAAAAGTAGTCTTCTACAATAGTCCGCTTTTCACCAAATAGCAACTGTGCTCATCGTGACAGGTGGCGAACCCATCGCACTCTATGCTGTTGGATGTATGTGCAGTCTTTAGTCCGTTAGTCGCCTTTTACGACACCCAATGGAAGATAGGGGTTGGTAGTATTCTTTCACCGCTACGCGACACGGTTAATAAATAGTAAATGTTGTATAAAATAATAAACAGAAGTTATCCTTTACAACTTTATAGTAATTAAAAACAAGGGTAGTAAGTATAGGAAATACAATCAGAATTTTCCTTATAATGAAATTAACCAACTTTTAATGTTATTAGTTGAAACAATCAACTCTGTCTTCAGAGTGGATAGCATTAATCACTATGAAACTAGGTGTGGCTACCTACGTACATTAATTCGTTTAAAAGGCTACAACACCTTTTACGAAAGTATAACTCGATACACACACGCACGGCATATTAAAATATTACGACTTTTCTGCGTGATAGCAATGTCGGTAATAATATTATTTTCTTAGAAAAGGTGTGAAGTATGCTCCGTTAGGTCCTAACTTAGGTATCTTTCGCAATGTCCGATCACTGGATGGGTATGTGTCTTAGATTAAAACATTTTTTTTAATTTAAGATATGTGTGTACACCCAGCGGGATCACCTGTCTGGGAGACTTATGAGTGATGCAGAGAATTAGTTTTGGATTTTTTCTACTGAATTATGCTGAAGACAGAATTTGTTCCGTATACGTAAACAACGGAAGTATAAGCTTTTCTAACCGACCTCCAGCCAGCGGGATATTCACCAAAGTTACGTCTGATGAAGTATAAGTTGGTATTACCTTTTAGATCTGTAATTGTTCTGTTCACCAAAACAAAAAACATTCTTCTAACGTCCCTACTTCAGCCACAATCAAGCTGCAAAGAAACCTCCAGTCAGCGGACTTTTTCTCTTAAGGCATTATTTTTGTAACTTTTACACTAAATTAATAAAATTTAAACTATTTACGACTAACATACCAATATCCATCCTCACAAACATTTGTATTTATAATATTAATAATAGTAAGATAATGCAGACTGGTGATATAATTTTGTATTCTATCCCTAAATAGGTTTTAAATTCTATACTTTCAATTTCAACACTAGATGTACGTATAGGTAATTTAAGTATAATTATAGTCGTAAATAGCTTAAATTTTATTAATTTAGTGTAGAAGTTATAAAAATAATGCCATAATAATAATAATGCCTGGAGGTTTCTTTGCAGCTTAATTATGGCTGAAGTAAGGACGATAGAAGAATGTTTTTTTGTTTTGATGAACAGAACAATTATACAGATCTAAAAGTTAATTATTAAAATCCCACTGGCTGGAGGTCGGTTAGAAAAGCTTATACTTCCGTTGTTTTTACGGAACAAATTCTGTCTTCAGCATAATTCAGTAGAACAAATCCAGATCTAATTCCCTGCATCACTCCTGTCTCCCAGACAGGTGATCCCTCTGGGTGTAGAGACATTGGATAGGTGATGACCAAATAAAAACCATTTCGAGCTCTTCCGGGCTTCGGAAGCACGTTACGCCATTGGTGGTTAAGTTGTTGTCGTGAGATGGTAGTCTTAGGCTCGTATTCTAAAGGCCCCAGTACACATTGGCGTATGTTGGCCCACTGCCGGCCATCGCCATTGTGTAGGCGGGCAATTTGTAGATCTGCACAATGGCGATGGCCGGCAGTGGGCCAAAATACGCCAATGTGTACTGGGGCCTTAAAACCAAACTCATTCATTAATATCTGTGTGAGTACAGTTAGAAAGGGATGGTGCTACTCATCGCACATATCGCCATGACATCCCTTTCTATCTGTATTCAAGCATGGATTTGATTTTGAGTTAGGTTTTAGAATAGTTAATAGGCATCTTTTGGGGCAGCTCACTCCATCGTAGACCTCATCTACGCTCACCATCAGGCGAGATCGAGGTCAAGAGCTGTCTTATTAAGAATTTAAAAAAAACGAGCCTTATTGGGTTACGGCCCAATCTGAACATATACGAAGAATTCTGCCCAGCAGTGGTACGTATTAGGCTGATTATGATGATGATAAAGAAAAATTAGCATTTGGTGGAGAGCCCATCGCCGCTCTATGCTGTTGGATGTCGCAGTCTTTGGTCCGTTAGCCGCCTTTTACGACACCCACGGGAAGAGAGATGGCCGTAGTTATTCTATTAATGAACCACTACCAGCTGAGCTCTTATGAGACCGAAAAACCTGAGGTAGTAAATATTATTAAATGTGCTGAAGTTTACAGTGTCGCGGAGCGGTGATAGAATACTACCACGCCCTCTCTCCTCTCCCCTTGGGTGTCGTAAAAGGCGATTAACTCGTGGAAATTTTCTGACACAAAAATTGGCGCAACTGTCAACGTCAAATTTGACAGAATCGAGCATAGACTATGCGATATTTTGCGATCACAATGCATAAAATGTACCACAGAACCGAAATAATTAAACTTGTTTATACTAAAGTAGTCTGTAAGTCTATGAAAACACGGTACAAAGTCAAAAGTGTGTTTTTGTAGGTGCGGTCTCATGCGACCGCTTGGGGGCTGAGGGGTGGACTGAAGACTGCACGTACATCCAACAGCTTAGAGCGGTGATGGGCTCACTACCTGTCACGCTGAGCACAGTGCAGACGCTATTTGGTGAAAAGTGGACTATAGCAGAGGACTGCTTTTGCGGTCTCTGACTAATCCTTCGGGGATAATAGTCGTGATTGTATACAGGATGGAAAAAAAAGATCGTGGTTGGAGGAAAAGTACCAATAATATTGACGGTGGCAAATTTTTTCTGAAAGGAAACATTTTTTTATTTTCAAAAATAATTAAAACAGCATTTAAAAAATTTTTGAAAAATCACCTGCTTGAGCCGGAAATCAAACCGTGAAAATGTGAAAAAAAACAGCCTGTAAAATGATACCTACCAACCGAAAAAGTCATTCATAAGGATCAATTTCTTTTAAACAACATAGTATCTTAAATAAAAGAAAGGCTAAGAAAAATATTTTTTTATTGTAAAGCTTTACTATCATAAGAAAATAGATTGCTCAAAATGAGACTCATTTTCACTTATGAACAGACGTATTCTTACTGAATTTTCTTACGTGTTGCCATTAAGATACTACGTTGTTTAAAAGAAATTGATCCTAATGAATGATGTCTCTTTCGGTTGGTTTCATAAAATACAGGATGTTTTCACATTTCACCGGTTCGATTTCCGGCTCAAGAAAGTGATTTTTCAAAAAAAAAATTTTTTTTTGAAAATAAAGAAATGTTTCCTTTAAGTAAAATTTGCCATCATCAATATTAAGGGTACTTTTCCTCCATCCACGATCTTTTTTTTCCACCGTGCACATTTATACAGGGTTACTGTTTTGTTTGTTTGGTTACTAAAATACGTAGCGATCCTTTTAAGGGGTGATAGTAGATATTATTAGCTATCAAATTGCCCTAGAGTAGAAAAAAAAATGTACCAAATTAGATTTTTTTTTTAAATTCCTGTTCTTTTTTCACATAAAAACACACAAAAACAACCATTAAATACGTACATTTCTTTTTTAATCCACTTTGATGTAGCCTGACCCACTTTTCTTAATATTTTAAATATTTCTTTACAAATATTTTTTTCGAAATCGGTACATTTTTGCCCCATCTACCCAAGGGCAAATTGATAGCTATTGATCTCCACTATCACCCCTTAAAGGGATCGCTACGTATTTATAATAACCATATGTGTGCCGGAGGACGCTTTAAAAGCCATTCAATAAAAGATGGTTGACTTCGATTCCTGGCACACATTACCGACCTACATTTGCCAAACGTAGTGATTAAACTTGCTTAAGATTTCAATTGAAGCTTTGCCCAGCCGTGGGACAGTTTAAAGGCTACCCTTTTTATTAGCAAGCCTTCGATCACATATAAAAACTAGACGTAAAACGCTCTCAAAGCGTCCGCACTAAAATAATTAAAAAGGTAGGTATCTACTCATTTCGTTTGGTTTAGTTCTGTTTCGGCATCCCAAGGGTGCCGAAACGGGAAAGGAGAGTGATCAAACCAGCCTATTCGATATCTATTGCGTCTTAATCATTCACATATCAAAAGTGTTCTCTTAAGTTATAATGATTACTGTTAAAAAAGGTTTTCTATAGAACGCCACGTTAAGAGTCAAGTGATAAATAAATGCTGAAATGAACTGATAGTCATACGATAACAGTTGTCATAACCACTAAATAATTAAAAAGTCGTAAGCTAAAAATGAAGATAGCTTCAAACTCCCGCATGATATTGTAATGTAATTTTTCTTCATAATTTAAAGCATTGCTGCTATTGATTACTATTTGTTTCATTAAAGCGCTGTGTTACGCTAGCTAGCTAAAAAACAAGCCTAACTCCCATAGTAAAATGGTCATTCTCCTTTAAGTGCGATAAGTTACCATTTCGACACCCAGTTATAATTTACTAAGAATTTCGTACTTAAGTAAAATTTTAAACACTGAAAAAAAAAAATTTCGTACTTCTAAAGTTCAGTCCCGTTCGTAAAACATATCTTTTTTTGGGTTTGGTTTCCGTAAGAATTCCTCAATCAAATCAAGAAATATTAGTTTTAGTTTTATTTTAGTTTGTGTGATAAGCTAAGCTAAGTGACGAAGTGCTCTTTCAATCATTGCTTGTCTGCCAAAACACATAATATACCTACGTCGTCTACGTCAAACTCAAATGTAACGTATATGTCAAAGCTGTCGCTATTTTTAATTTAATAAAAAAATATTTAGTTTAAGGGATTGTGCTTCTAGTTATTGTATGTGATCCAAGCGTTTCAAGTAAGAATTCTTTAATGCAGTGCACAGCAGTACCCATAACCCACGGACGAGTAATAAAAGAAGGACTCCGCGTCACTTACAACGTGAAGCGCATAAAGTAAGCCAGTATTATTGTAATTATGTGGCACACCTTTACACAAAAGTAAGCCGGTCAACCGTCATTGTAATGTCAACCGTCCTCGTGACACACACACCAGAGGGCCAATTCTGTATCTCACTCAGCGCTGACACAGCGCTGAGAATTGACTCTGTCTATGAATAGGAAAGAGACAGAGTCAATCTCAGCGCTGACTGAGATACAGCTATGCGATTCTCTAAGCGACACATAGACGTTGCACGCATGGCTATGATCTGCTGTCTCTTTCCAATTCTATGAATATGAAAGAGACAGAGTCAATCTCAGCGCTGCGGCAGCGCTGACTGAGATACAGCTATGCGATTCTCTAAGCGACACATAGACGCTGCGCGCATGGCTGTGATCGGCTGTCTCTTTCCAATTCTATGAATATGAAAGAGACAGTCAATTCTCAGCGCTGCGGCAGCCGCTGCTACCAAGGCTTTAACTTAGAGAATCGCACGGCAGAAAAGCCCCCTGCATAAAGGTTGCTTTGCTTGTATCGCGGCGCGGAGTCGTTCTTACTCGTCGGTGCCTTAACCAAGTTCGTTCCTTACCTTGAGCATCCAAGGCATGGGACGCCCTCTCGCGGCGTCCTCCGGCGATCCGTCAACATCCTCCAAACGACCGTACATACCCTCCTAGCGGAAAACGGAATCCTAAGATACCTTCGTAATGCTCTACATACTTATACATACATACATGTGTAGCAAAAACAATATGGAGAATTTTGAATTGAGGGAAAGAGATTTTAGTTTTTGAATGGTGCATAAAGATTGAGTTTTTCTTTTTAATTATGTTTAGAAGAAGTTGTTACGAACTCTTTTGTGTTTATTTTATTTTCTTGATTTTCTGTGACGTTATTTTCTTATTTGTGTGTACGTTACGTTAAAACGTTATAAGTTTAAAAAAAGTTTCCATGGCTCGTTTGGTTTAGCCGTTTTCATTCTGTTTAGTTCAGAACCTTTCCCTTTTTCAGCGCTAGCGCTTTATATAAAAAGGCCAAAATCAATGAAGAATGTTAAAAAAAAATCACCATTCTTAGTGCACATAATATCTATTGTCATCCGGATTTTTACTGTTTCTTGAGAGAGATTAACGAGAAAACTTGTAACAATGGTCAATAACTTGTTTATAAACATTCTTTATTTTTATTTCTGTTTTATAATGTTATTTCCTTGTTTCTGAATTTAGGAAAAAAAAGATATATCATAACGAACGATAATAAAGAAAATACAAACAAAAGAATCATGAAAACACCTTAATTCAACAATACGAAACGTCACAGAACTAAAAAAAGATAATTAATACGAAAGAGTTTGTAACAGTGGCCATAGTAGTGTACGCAAAAAAATTAAAGACTAAAAAGAATTGTTACAAAAAAGTTTCAATTGAAATCACATTCTAGGAAATCTTTAAAAAAAAACAAAACAGAGGAAGAAGGAAAAATATTTTACAGCCAACTGAATTTTGAAAATTTTCAAATACTTGTTTCAATAAATTTTTTAATGGCTTCTTAATTGAATAATGCTGGGTTTGTTACTTACGTATCCCACGCGTGGGTCCCACGACTGTTGGTGTGGGGGCTTGACGTCACACGACGTGCCATCAGGCGACCGGCCTGCCGTCGGCTGTCAAAAATAAAATGATAGTTCTAAACTTTGAGTTCACGTAATGTTTTAAAAAAGTGCTCTATTTCTACATGCATTTACATTTGTTGTTGTTTTTCTTTTCTGTATTCCGTGACTGTTAGGTAACAGTTTATGAACAGTACTTGTTTTTGTACAGTAGGTAGGTACCTACTGTACAAAAACATGTACTGTTTATAAACTTTTTTATAGTGAACAGTTTTACCCTTTATTATCAAGATGCACCTTGCATTTGACCCTGACTGCAAAACCCACGGTCCCGGGTTCGAATACCGGTAGGGGCAAAATGTTTGTGTGATGAGCACGACCGTTTGTGACTGAGTTATAGATGTTCATTAGTATTTAAGTATGTTTATACGTTATTCAGTTCCCATAATTCAGGCTATGCCTTGTTTGAGGCTGAATGATAGGTGTAATGGTTGTGAAAGTTATTATTTATTTATTTAAAAAAGAAACTATATTAATTGTCATTGTCAACACTTTCGTTTCTGTCTAAAATTTCGCGAAAACTCGAGTCTTTCTTACATATCCGACCTTCACATCCCACGAGGGCTGAGGGGGCTGCTTCACGTCCCACGGCGTGCCAGTCGGGGACAGGCCGGGGGACAGCTCCGACACTGGCGTGGAGCTGGGCGTGGGCGAGTGGGCTTGCGCGGGCCCCCCACTCTGGTACGCGGAGGGGGAGTGCTGGGAGCCGCTGGAGCTGCCACCACCACCTGTGGGAAGAAACAGTTTATGATTGGCTATACATACATTAATCATTGATATCCTCTATACAGTCATAAGTTCCCGGTCGACCACTTTTCGGCGATTATTTGCTTACGGCTGCGCTCCATTCCGACTGCGCGTGTACACCCTTAATTTTTATTCGTTTAAGGGATGAATTATATTAGACCGGGACGTGCACGAGGCGTGCCGTGTGCGTGGCTCAGACGGGGCACTGATTTGAGACGTTGCATACATTTTGTATGAAGCAGTTCATATTACACAGTGCATGATCAGTGCATGGCCTGCTCTAACATAATTTATCCCTTATTGAAGTTAAGGGTGAGTTCCACCCATGAAACTGAACAACTTTCTCCAAGAAACCTATGTGAAAAAATGACAAAACAATTTCGACCTCTACTATTGTCGTCGGCTTATCGGACAGTTTTGTATGGGAGGTCGATTTTTTTTTGTCATTTTAGCACATAACTTTTTTGCGGAAAGTTGTTCAGTTTCATGGGTGGAATCAACGCTTAATATCATAAAAACGAAAAAAAATTAAGGGTATATACAGTCGAAGAAGTTCTCAGTCGACAACTTTTCTTGGTGAAATGAAATGAATAAAAAGAAATGAAAATGAAATAATAATTTATTGGCACATTTATTATTTCACATTTATGACAATACAAATTATATCAATATATTCAGTAACAATATGTATGTCAAAGGCAACCGGCTCATCTAAATGCAACAATAGGCATAATGCCTATGTATCTAGCGCTGGTTTTCGGTCAGTACCATTTTCTTTTTTCATAACTCCTCTGCTGTCGGTCGGATGTATGTGCAAAATCATTAGTACAGACATAGGCTTTCCCACATGGAAAGCAGCTCTTAGGGACATTTGGCCAAAACCCACCAGGCAGGCCTAATCCGAATTGATTGCCAATTGTCTCTTAGAAGTCTTAAGAAGATATTTGAAGATACGTAAGAAGGAACTTACGAAGACTTTCAATTAAGAAAATTGATAAGTAATGTTAATTCTTTGTTCCTACCACGTAAAAATTTGCAAATTCATTGTAATTTAATTATTATTACATATTTAAGCTAGTGTTAGTAGTACCTATTGTATTTTATGTTTGTTAGTACGAAGGCTAGTCCTCTCACCGTGTAGTAACTGGTTGTTGCTAGGGGGACTGCCAGGCGGGAGGCCTAAGCTGGGGGGCGGAGCACCCACTTGTGCTGCCTTCATCATCTTCTTGTATTTGCTGCGCCGATTCTGGAACCATATCTTGACCTGGTGGGAAAGGGAGATGTCTTTAGTACGCTGTCTCTTTTCAGCTTGGTAGGTGACGGGAATAGTTTGTTTTACCAGCAGATACAGACAGATAATATTAAGAGGCCTAATTACATCTCGAATGTGATTTTTGCGTAAAATGCCCATTTTCGCTTTTTGTAGTAATTTTGCAGATGTATTTATCGTTTTTATCGAAATAGGATAATAAATTTGTGCATAATATTACAAATCTCCATTCTGCGAGTATAAGTTGAATTCGGTCGGCCGGCGCATCGTATTTTGTAGTAATTTTGCAGTTGTATTTATCGTTTTTATCGAAATAGGATAATAAATTCATTATAAAATCTTTATTCCTCATGAAGTAACAATTACTCTGGTATAAATTTTGCTCAATAATATTATCGTAGATAGGAGATATTCACAGTTAACTTATAGCAATTTTCGAAATTTTTTTGGTTTATAATAAGATTTTTTTTCCTATATAAAATCAATGATATCTAAAAATTCCGAGGCCGCTACGCACTATTCGACTCGACTATATAAGAGATAACATTATATTTTTTTTATTTCACTTGTTTAGAACAGTAGTTCAATCGATGAGCTCAAAAAAGTGCCTTCGCGCACATTATGAAAATGTTTCTCTGCAATTTTGGATTTAAATAAAAAGTTCAGCAAAATTTACAAAAAGCGAGGCCGCTACGCATTATTCCAATAGCTATTCTACACTATTCAATAAGTAATAATTGTTAATGTATTTTTTTTCTGAGATCCATAACGCCAAATTGGCCATTTTACGCAAAAATCACAGTCGTAGGTAATAGGCCTCTTTTGAGGAAACACTATCGACGTGGCACGCAAAATTCTCATACAAAACATAGAAAAACGTTTTGTAGTCCCCTGTTTCCACCTTCAGAACTGGACCAATTTTTATTACTTTTCAGCATCGGTTAAAGAAAGAGATTTTTTTATGTCTGTATGTTTGATTTTTTTTAACTAACTACTTAATGTGTCCGAAGACGCCTTAAAACGGAGTGATTTCGCTAAATTTTGAAGGCTAGTTATTGAATAAAAGACTTAATGCAAAAAATCAAAAATACAGACATAGAAAATCTCTTTCTTTAACCGATGCTAAAAAGTAATAAAAATTAGTCCTCTACCGAAGGAGGAAACAGAGGACTACGAAACGTCGTTTTTATGTGTTTTGTTTGAGAATTTTGCATGCCACGTCGACGTAGTGTTTCCTTTTAACTAAATTGTGGTTTTTTTTAGGGTTTTGTAATGTTTTTTCTACCTTTCACAGCAAACTATTTCCTTAAGTACCTACATTGTTGTTGTACGTTACTTTAGAAAATATATCGATTCTTTTCGATGTTTCGATTGAATGGGTCTCGTTCGCTTCGTTTTACTGTTCAATTCCTACCTAAATCCTCACGCATATTAGGTATATAGGGGACAAAGGGATAGCGTGTAGGGCGGGGCCAGGGGTGAGGCCGTCATACGCGCCGTTACGAGAGAGATGGGACATTGGTGTCGATAAAAATATTTTTATTATTATTATGGTAAATATAACCGTGTCGCGTAGCGGTGAAAGAATACTACCGTTGCCGTAAAAGGCGACTAACGGACTAAAGACTACACTGCACATACATCCAACAGCTTAGAGCGGTGTTGGGCTCATCACCTGACACACTGAGCGCTTGTGCAGTCGCTATTTGGTGAAAAAAGGACTAAGGCAGAGGACTCCATTTGCGGTCCTCATTGCTTAGTCTCTGACAAACCCTTCGGGGATAATAGTCGTGATTACATGTATGTGTGTAAATATGTATGTAAATATTTAGGCAGGCATTAAAACTTGTGCCTGTCTATGCCCGCATTAAACATCTGCTTTATAATATTATTGTAAATAAAAAAAATATCATAAATGTATTAATGAAGTTTATTTCTTAGACAAACAGTCACCTTTGTGAAGAGGGCATTTTATCAAAAACAAAAAATATAAAGTGTGTGGTCAAGTTTGTAAGTGGCAGACATGAGTAACAATACTTTTTATGTTAAATTTAATATTTATAATTCGTTTAATACGGGTTGCTAACCCGTCCGTTGTACCCGCACACAAAAGCGGTTTAACTTGCACGATTGCAGTCATTCTACGATTATACTCCTCTAACTAAACAACACCAACACCTCGCCTATTGAACTCGAAGCCTTCGTCAGTCGTTCGCAATTACCTTACACGCTAATTAAGGTTTAATAATAATATCTAGCTAGTCATTATTACTGCGAACCGGCCGGTATGTAATGTCAATATGTCACAGTGAAACAACTCGGTCGGCGAGATTGTAATACGGTGTCGGAACGATCATTATACGTGTTTGACTATTGGTTGCGTAATGGCGCCGGTGGAGTGTGGATTAAGGCATTCTGTTAGATTACTAGGGACGTCTCTTTTATTGTTGTGTGTGAGGGACAGCAAGCATACGGCTTGTTTGAAGCCACCGCAGCCTAAGAACGCATGCGTGCGACATCAATTTTATTCTCTGATGCATTTCCACTAAGTCTTAGAGTTCAGGGCCCGGTTTCAATTCTCACGTCGGGCAAAATGTGTTTTTGTATTTTTCTTGTAAAGTGGTAATTGTGATTAAGCCAATACCCGTCATGGAGGCTTTTGGCCTACTTTGGGACAGTACGCAGGCTGTATTTTAACATTTTCTGTTTTACTTAGTGGTAATAAATTCTTACCAAGGGTACGTATGTGTCGCTGAACTCAAAAGCATCAGATCGCATGCTTCTATGCTGAGTAATTTCAGTGGGTCTAGTGATCTAAAAGAGCAATGAAAAATAATACAAGCGGCTATAATAGGTATTAGGGTGCTCCAGTCGGATTCTAGGCAAAATCTTATAGAAACGTATACCTAGATTTTAGTAAATATTTTACCTTCTGTAGGTACTTTTATGTTTAGATGAAGGTTACGATTCGGTGTGTTTGTGAAATACCACTCACTGACATGCCCTTGACGGGTTCTTCTCGCTACAAGGTCTCTATAGTAAGGTTTACGAAGCTACGGCTAAGATTTAACGTTTTAAGTGACATACATTTTATTTTATATTTTTATGTTGTAACGACTGCAGTTGTCCACTAGCAAAGTATTTACTTCTCTAATATAAACCGTTATATAATGCTAGTTCAAAGACTATCATTAGTTGTTTACTGTTTTGTTCCGCCAATTGCCAATACCTATCGTGCTAACCTATAATTAAGACGGCATTTAGTTCCAAGACATAAATGTAATATTTATTTATGCTTAATGTTATATCTTGTTGGCTATTTAAATGTGTCGGCTATTTAAATAAATCAATTCACTACTATTTAAATGCTGTTTTAAGTCATAATGATAAGAAAATAAATTCAAGAACCTGTTTTTTATTATTAAAAAGATAAAAGACCAATTAAGTATATTTCTGTGACACAGGTAAAATACATAAAGCATTGAAGTCTCTGCACGTCAAATAAGATTACTGATAAAGCAATCATAACAACATGAACGTATATACTATGCCGTTTTTCCTTTATTAAATTATGCGCCTGTTAATGTTATGAAGCAATTAAGTGTAGCAATCATTTTGCATTAACTATTTTGCGTTGATACTCGTATAATTTTTTTGTATCACGTAATGTTTATCACTGAAAACATAATAAGTTATAAGATTATTCTGTATTATATGAATAACCTTACCGTAACGTAACCGTGCCTACAAAATTCCATTAAATATCGCAGACATATGATAAATGAATAAATAAATAAATTTTCCTACACTCACACCAATTATCTAGCCCAAGAGAAGCTTCGTTATGAAACTCGTTATATGGTTACTAGATAGCGGATAAACATACTTAAAATACTTAAATACATACTTATTATACATAGAAAACAGCCAGACCCGAGACAATTTAGAAAAACAATAGTTTTCTAATTTGACCAGACCGGGGATCGAACCCGGGACCTCAGAGATGGCGACATCATGAAAACCGGTATACAAACCACTCGACCAAGGAAGTCGTCAAAGTATTGTACGTCATCGACCACTTGCAATCAAAAGAGAAATTTCGATATCGATGAAATATTAACCCTAACCTCACTAGTTTCGCCTACGCCACCCACCCCACCCCGATTAGTCGGTTCAGAGGGCGCGATGACTTAACCCTGCCTAACTCACTGTATTGGTATTCTGTCCTATTGGGCCCTCCCTAGAACAAGGGTTAAAAGAAAAATCAATTTCGGATACTTACTTGCATTTTTTGTTATGAATAAAGTGAAGCTCGTTTGACTTACTTCATTCGGGACTTTAGTGGTAAGACTTCCGGTGTTATACATTACACATAAAATATATTTTTAAACGCGTTTGAAGATAAAAAAAAAGGAGTTGGAGTTAATTTGACTTCTTCGAAGGCTACTGTGGTAATATTTCCGTTCAAAAGTTTTGTGGTTTGGATTAGATTGCCAGGTTAGATTGCCAGAAACGTGGACTATGGTGGAGGGCTGCTTCTGCGGTCCCCATTTCCTAGTCTCTGCCTAATCCTTTGGGGATAACAGTCACGAATCTATGTACTATCAACATAACCAATGCAGTACCATTTAAAAAAAATTTTGCTTGCACAAGATGACCATAGTTTTACATTAGTGGGTTGAAGGCCAAACGATTTCTCTTAAGAAACACATCTATGACATAGGTAAAGTCAAAATGGTCGATACACAATTTGAACATAGCAACAGCTAAAAAAAAATATCTTTTCATTTTCCACCGTTAACTGTTCAAGGTCTGTAGTTTTGACATAGCCACAGCAAATAAATGGAACCCCATCATTAAGCCGACCGAGGCGCGTGACCGCTGCACATGACAAAGACGCCATTGTAGTGCGTTCATCGAAAATATATTTTAATGTCATAGACTGGTGCTTCGAAAAATTGTGGTGACGAAATATTTATGTAAAAATGTATCCAATTTAGTTTGTGGGGAACGGTTTATTCATTCATTTTTAGAGATACTTACTTGAAAAAACATATTACTAAATTTTAGAAAACTGTATTTTGTCATAATATATGTCAAATGTCACTGTCACTTTCTAATAATATGCACATCATAACAATTGTTATGGTTTTAGCTATCGAAAATCATAAGATTCTTTATAGTTTGAAACAGTGACTTCCAAGTAATAACGACTTTGATATAAAAAAAATATTTTTGTTTTTTGTCTTTGAATCTTCATTTTTGTCATTTTTGTTATAGCTTTTCGTAATTAACTGTTAACTTATTAAAATACTGCGTTTTCTAAGTATTTGGTACATAGTTTAGGTTTTGATATAGCTTTAGCAATGGGTTAGTTCAAAGCTTTTTTGTCAGCTCGGGTAGTCTCGGTCAGCGTCGGCCAACTTTCGGACAGCTGTCAGAATGGCTGGACGGTAGGAGCCATAATTTGTATATACGGTCTTGGACGCCTAAGTGGGTAGAAAGGAAAAGAGACAAGGAAAGAAGACAAACAAATAATGAGGTGAGAGTGAATGATACTAGGAACTGGGTGGTTCCTCACTGAAAAAATAGTAGCAACCCATCTCTTGCCATTCAAAATTCAAAAGGTTTTATTCAATTTATGCTACAATAATTAAGCACTTATGAATATCGCTTCGCTATGCCATGGGTTTGTAAGTCCTAACTATGAAGAGTCTTGTTGTACTGAGACGAACCGGCAATAAACTCGGCAAGGGCATTTCTTTTCTCCATTTCTTTTACAGCGTCAATACAAATTGGAAAATGCCCTCCCTATCATAGAAAGACATTTTCCATTACAACATAAAAAAACATTTAATAAGATTACAAAACAACACAACATATACAAAAGAATATCCAATAAAAAAAAGTTATGCTCAATTTAAAATAAAATGAACAACGTCTTACAGTATCTTTGAAACAAGAAAAAGAAAGACTATTTCTACTACAAATAAAAATAATATTGCAAGAGCAGACTAGCCTCCACAGGCGGCACCCGTTCACGAGTATGACATGTGAATCAGCGATCACTTCGCTCAACCATGTTTTATGGAACGTAACGACCCAACGCACATGCCACCGCCGCAGAGACATTTTGAGAGGGTGTCGTGTCGCCATGGGTGTCGTAAAAGGAGAGTTACGTACTAAAGACTGCACATACATCGAACAGCATAAAGTGGCGATGGGCTTACCACCTACCACGCCGAGCACATGTGCAGTAGTAATTTAATTAAACGAGGACTATGGCAATGAACTGCTTCTGCGGTTCGCTATACCACTGTGCAAAATTTCAGCTATCTAGGTTCTAGGGTCTATGGGTTGAGATTGGACATTGATGAGTCGGTGAGGGTTCTTTGTAAAACCTTAATAGCTTTTTAACCACGTTTAATACTTTTATCAATGACATTGATGGAATAGCTATTCTATTTAACAGCTGCTAAACCAATATAATGAAGAGTCAATATTTTATTAAAAAGTCGACGAACTAAAGTGGTTCATCATGGTTCATAGAATACATAGTTACTTGGTTATTAATGTTTTACAAAAAGGGATTGCAATCCCGCAAAACGGGATCACGCATTCCCGCGGAATCCCGCTGCTTTCATTAATCTGCTAGATCCCGCACCTTCAAAGCGCAGATCCGCGGATCGCGCAAATAATAAATTTGACGTTTTCTGAGTCCGATGGTATGAGAGGAGAGTACCTGACGACTATGAATATAATAATATCCTGACGGTTCAGCCTACTAGCGTAAAAGCCGAGAGAGCGTTTTCAGCATCAGGATATATTTGCAGTTCACTCAGAAGCAGGCTCGGAGATGATACAATAAATGCCATTTGCTTCTTTAGAGCATATTTTCAAAAGTAATCACCATAGGTTGATATCATGATAAAAGCATCTAAGAGAAAGTTGTTATTTGATTGTTAGTCATTATATGAATAAGACTGAATTAAAAATATAAAACTGTTGTTTGGAGTAAGGGTAAAATTAAACAAAACTTAAAGATGAATCTAATAATCTGTTTTCTTTCTATTGAAGAGAAATAATTTGTGTAGCTTAATGTAAAAAAAGTTGATTTCAACACAGAAATCTGTAGTTTAAATATGATTTTATAACATAATTTCAAAGATACGGGATCCCGCGTGATCCCGCGCGGGATTGATTAATCCCGAATATCAATCCCGCGGGATTCAATGAGCTGCGGGATTGCAATCCCTATTTACAAATAACCCTGTTCACTTAAACAGATATTTTATTAAGTGTTAAAAATAGGAACGTATTCCGTTCCCCGTAGAAACATTTTTAAACATCTTAATGCAGTAACTGTATAATGTTATAGCTCAATGGTAAGTAGCGTGTTTACGTTTCCATCGACGAAGAGTCATCTGTCAACTGACAAATAATAAAAAAAATAATGAGAGATAATGCAATTGTTAAAAAGAAAAAAATAACAAAAAAGGGGAAACCAATATGGCGGCCATATGGAGCGGTGACCGCAACGCAATTGCTTCCCCCCGCTTGTTCTGCTGCCAGTACATTGTCGGTCACGCGGCCTTTGATGTTGCGGTGGGGTTGGAACCGAGCGCAAAAGAACGGTGTGTATTGGTAACATTAAATTTATTTATTCTTATCGTCACTTAACTAATATTATTTCAAACAGACTGTAAGTTTCGTTTATGTTTACCAGTATGTTAAAAAATATTATTACATACTTTGACGTTTTCAATTTCTTTCCAATTGTTTGATAAACCTACATATATATTACCTAATAAATTTGTAACGGGCTTGTGTCTATTTTAGATATTGGTATAGGTAGGTGGATATTGGTATAGCTTAATAAAAATACATCATTATTGTGTTGTTCATCTTGCCTTTACAGGGTTTAATCATCAAATCATAGGTCTCTTACATCTATAAAAGATGGTTTAAACAGCGTAAAATTGTGAGGTTTAAATGCTGGAAAATACTTGTTAGGTACTGTAACATCTGTGTTAACCACAACGACGCGACGTTTATTTTGCTGACGATACTTTTGTAAAGTTATGTAACAATGAAATGTTTTTTAATATTATATTGGATATACTATTGAAATAAATTTAAATATTATATTGTATATAATTAATGTAATGGAATGCATATAGGTTTATTTGAAACAATAATGTTTCTTATCAATAAAATTGTTATAAGTAAGTACTATGTTTGACTAATTTCAATTTGTATTATTATGTAAAAATAACTACAATGGTTTTTAAAAATATATGTTTTCAATAACAGTCATTGAAAACATATAAGTATTTTATTAGATATTAGTTACTTATAATCTGAACTGTACTTGAAAAATTCGTTTTTTATTGTTAAATCTTCATTTTAATTATTGATTATTATAGCAGAAGCAGGCAAACGAGCAAGCGGGTCACCTAATGGAAAGTAATCACCGTCGCCCATGGACACACCCGCAAAACCAGAGGAATCGCAAACGCGATGCCGGCCTTTAAAAGAATTTACGCATTTCGGATTCCCATACAAACTTCCAAGTCGAAATTTTTTAAAAACCAATAGGCCAATTTTGATGAAACTTTGCATGCTAAAGTAAAACACAGGGATCTAAATAGTTTGATAAAAACATTTAAAAAAAACGTTTTTTTTAGCTGAGTTATTGCGATTTAAAGTTAACTATAGAAAGTTAAAAATCGCAATAACTCAGTTAAATAAACATTTTTTTTAAATGGTTTCAACATGCTATTTAGATACCTGTGTTACGTTGTAAATATCTAGAATGTAACACTGTGTTTTACTACAGCATGCAAAGTTTCATCAAAATTGGCTTATTGGTTTTTAAAAATTTCGACTTGGAAGTTTGTATGGGAATCCGAAATGCGTAAACCCTCTTAAGGAAGGAATAGGCTCGTTCCTTGAAGATCTCTAAGTCGTAACGGTCCTACATTTTGCATCACCAATTTTATTCATCTATCTATCATTTATGTGTGTGCTTGTTAATACAAATATATTCTTACTTTTATTTTTAATTTAATAATTAAAAAAAATAAACAACTTATCCACCTTTCAGCAACTTCAGTGAAAACATATATCCGAGCCATCCAAATACCAGCAGAACCAACATGCACCAACTAGTACATATTTCGCAAGGAGCTTTTTACGCGCACACCACGGTATTCACTGAGGATACCGCGGCAAACACAAAGGGATGACGTACATAACGCGCATAGCATCGAGAACTGCGCATAAAACCGTCCGCGGCCTGTCGGGAGCGCGTTATGCGCGAGCGAGCTAAGCGCTGAAAGCGAAAAGGATTCACTCGTGTTACGGATATATAAGTACACTAGTTGTGCCCCGCGGTTTTACCCGCGCTAATACTAATTATATCAAATAATATGGAAACAATCAAGTAAATCTGACGTCAAACAAAAGTGGAACCAAAAACATACTTTTTCATCCTTTTTCACTCCCTTAGAGATTGAACTTTCAAAAATCATGAAAAATGACATTCTTTACTTGTAACGAAATTACCTTTTTGGCTAATTACCAATTTGTCGGAATTTCATACAAACTTACCCCCCCCCCCCCCCCCCTCTCTCTTTTTAGCTCCATAAAAGGCGAATTTCCAAAAATCCTTTATACCTAAAAGGAATCATGGTGCAAAATTTAAAGTTCTTAATCCTAGTAGTTCGGACTGTGCCTAGATATGTCAGTCAGTAAGTCAGTCATTAATCCTACTGATATTATAAACACGAAAATTTGTAAGTATGGATGGATGTTTGTTACTCTTTCACGTATAAACTACTGAATGGATTTGGATGAAATTCGGCATACAGATAGTTTATAACCTGGATTAACACATTGGATTAACACATAGGATACTTTTTAACCCGATATTTCCACGGGAACGGGAACCACGCGGGTGAAACCGCGAGCGGCCGCTAGTTTTATATATGTCAGAGTACGAGTACATAGATACACTTACGACTAATATCCTCAGGGGAGAGACTAGGCGATGAGGATCCCAAAATCCGTACACTGCTACACTTCACGGCACGCCCAGTGACAACTGCACATGTGCCGATTTACGGAGCTCTATGAAATAACGTTGCGCAGGAGAGATCGTTCGTTTATAGTGCGAGCTATGTCAAACATATATAAACATATTACTTACTTACTATAGTTTTTATAATGTGATCGAAGTTAAACATGCTCTTTTATTCATCTGTCCATCTGTTTGTTGTTTTTGGATTTGAAACGTAAGTAATAAAAATCTTTCTCCTTCCTATTTCTGAAACTGTTATTCCCATGTCTATCACGAAATCTCCTTGAGGTTATACTACTAAAATTGTATTTATTTCTTTTCTGGTTTTACGGCAGCTGAGTTATCTTAACAGAACTGTGTCGCGTCGCGGTGAAAGGATACTACCACTCCCTCTCTTCCCTTGGGTGTCGTTAAAGGCGACTAACGGACTAAAGACTGCACATACTACCAACAGCATGGAGCGGCGATGGACTCACAACCTGTCACACAGAGGACATGTGCAGTCGCTATTTGGTGAAAAGTGGACTATGGTAGAGTACAGCTCTTGCTGTCCTTATTGCCTAGTCTCTGACGAACCCTTCGGGGATAATAGTCGTTATTATAATAAAAGTTAGTTGAGTATACCGATTACAACAATGCAAATGATCAACTGCCAATTTTCTTTACTTTGTTTCACACGTGTCATGCTTTGAGATTATGTTTTTTTTATAAATGTAAGTAAACGTTTATAGTAGCAATGCACTTTTTGTTGTTAAATATAGTGTGATTTCTTTTGAATTAAATTATATAATCAACTACCGATGAGGAAGAAAGGACTTTGTTCCTATTTGATCATAACCGTTGTTTATTTTAACTAAATACACATTGTTATAAAATATTCGCCGAAAAAGTTGTAAACATATTGTTACGCTTGATCTCGAAGCGCCAACGTTTAATCACCAAACAGTATTAATCACACATACAACTCAATCCGCCATATAAATTAATTAAAAAGCAATATCAATATTTATGCGACTTGCCATCGCGCATGAAACTAGTCTGTGTTTTAAAAAAAAACGGTAGCCTGTATGAGACCGCATGCCTTTGCTGGACAGTGAGTGACGCGGAGAGGGCGCGTTTTTTTTTATTTTCAGCTACCGGATTGCGCTTTTTGATATAGCATCAAGTACAGACTCCTTGGTCGGTTACTATTTTTGATATTCGGAATTTTTAAAAAGAAAAATATTTGTGATACGAGTAATTTATGGTTGGTTGAGGAACGCAAAGTTTATAATAAATATTGTTGTTTTACTTTAATGGAAGACGCAGCGGCAGGCGCGTACGGGTTGCGATCTTGCAAGTTAAGTAACTTTCGCAATGGCTAGTCAACGGATGGTTGACTTATTTAAAAATGACACATATTCCTAGTTAAACTACCGCACCCAGTTCAGAACCATTGATTTCGAATTGGATCCCCTGCAGGAATATAAATCGGTGTGGTGCTCGATAGTTCTTGGTAGGGCTGGTTTTAAGTAAACCTGACTAGCTACTCTTATGTCGTGTTGTTGTATGTTGACGTCCTTAGGCCGTACCTACCTATCTAGTTAGGTCCAAGGTTCTTATGACCAATCTAGCTAGTGTATTATGTGCATTAGCCTAGTGGCCAACATTATGAAGATACTGTAACAATTAATTTTTAAAAGGCTCCACAGTTTTATTGTTCCGCAACACAAATTCATTGGTGGACTCTGAGTGAGCGACGCGCTGTTCCTTTAGAGTTGAGTAAAAAACATCGCTCTCTGCCAAAATACCAAAAAGTGTTAGGATTTAATGGAGAAATTAGAGGAACGAATAGGATTAATTTATTTATTGTATTGTTCCTAATCCGGTAGATAGATGATAGGACTGATTTCATATTGAAGTTTTAATTCAAAACAAGTTTCATAAAAAACTTAACAGCCAAATCATTTTATTGGTGTAAGCATAGAATTAAAAAAGGTTTAATCATTAGCCGAAAGACTTTCACTGCAGGACAAAAGCCTCCCCCAAGGATCTCCAGTACGTCCGGTCTTGTGCTGACATTTACCAAATCGTCGGTCCACCTTGTTGGAGGCCTGTCCACACTGCGTCTTCCGGTCCGCGGTCGCCCCTCAAGAACCGTTCTTGCCACAACGGGAAGTTCTACGAGCGATGTGCTCCGCCCATTGCCAATTGAGTTAAGCAATTCTTCGGGCTATGTCGGTTAACTTAGTTCTCGGATCACCTCGTTTCTGACTCGATCTCGCAGAGGTACCCCGAGCATAGCCATTGCTCTTTGAAATTAAAGGCTTATCACCAGATAAACCACCGGATTCTATTCAGAATCTGACTGGATTTTTTTTTATTTACGCTCACACCATTTATCTAGCCCAAGATAAGCTTCTATTGAAACTTGTTAATATGGTTAAACTAGATAACGGATAAATATACATAACAAACATAGAAAAACACCCAGACCCAAAATCAATTCAGAAAAACAGTCTCTAAATTGTCCCGACCGGGAATTGAACCCGGGACCTCAGAGATGGCGCGACGTCAGACCCGGCGCGCTAACCACTCGACCACGGAAGTCGGCAAGGCGGCAAGCACAATCACAAGGACAATAACAAGGACCGTATGCACGGCTTAGTAACACTAAGAAACACTCTCATGTTATAACGAATATGAACCTACAATTTCTCCCTAAAATTTATCATTCAGTCGCTGACTTGGCCACTAACCATCACTTACTCGACTCTGTCCACACTGCGCGTAATTCGCGGTATAAATAATTATTTTTATACCGCGAATTTTGAATTTCGTACAGCAACACCAACACTATCCTACAGCTGACGGCCCGAGACAATTTCCATGCGTTGTAATGTAAGTTTTTTTGGCGGTTTGCGAGTAAACTTTTTCTTTGGTGCTGGCCACTGGTAAAACATGCCGGCTTTTTTAGTCTGTGGGTGGAGATGTTCGCGGCACTAAGGTATTATAACTAGAGACGTACCAGATTTTGCGTCCCAGCTTCTGGTGGCATATGTGAACCTTAGTTACAGTTAAGACCATTGTCTTGCCGACACTGCGAAGCGGGTTTTTGCGCACTGATTGAAACGCTTCAGTGATTGTAAGTGATCCAAGCCATTGTGGACCTCAATGGGAATGTAATCGCGGCTGCAAATCAGTGCGCAGAAAATTGCTACTCGGTGCGTCTCCAGTAATACTACCTCAATGGTTCGTGGCATTCGCGAAATGTCTTTATCTCGGCCGCCTTGTTGCGAGAGCGACATACGAACTCAACATGTGAGTGATGCCGACGAAAGAGGTTTGTATTCTGTATTTCGAAAGTTATAATGTCACGTGAGAAAAATAAAAGAGTTTTATGTATATTTTTATTAATTCATACATAACCTCTACATACAGAAATGACTTACATCCCTAAAGGGTTAGTTAGAAACTTGGCAATGAGGATCGCAAAAGCAGTGCACAACAATAAAACTAGATGTCATGTCGGCGCTAAAAATGTGTCTCGGTAAATAAGAGCGTACTTGAGAAGAGAGCTCTTATTTTCTCGCAAGGCAATAACAGGAAAAAGTACTTTATTTGTTGCCCGTTAAGGTTGATTTCACCACTAAATGTTATTGACGTCTTTTTATTTTTAAGTGACGGGAGTAATTTATTACTTCGAAAAAGTATTTATTCACGTGGACAGAATTTAGCTTTGATTTTGTATGTGACGCGTTATCTAGTTGGTATTGTTGATCCGTTTTTTTTTAATTCGTAATTTTCCACGATTGCTCGATTGATCATGAAAATCTTGCGGTACGCAAACAGCTTTAAAAATCCCCTTAAAATCGCTTTTCAAATGACGTCTCGGTACGGAAACGGATAAATCCAATAGGAAAATGATACAAAAATATTTGTAGGTATCATTTTGTCGCAACACAATTTACTAAATCCTTTGAAGAAATATACTTCATATATTTTCGCGGAACAAAATCGGATAAATACATGTCATTGAGATGTTTTTTGGATTTGACCGTTATTGGCTTTTCATTCACGACTTTTTGTTTTTGTAGCAACTTTCAACTTGGGATCAAATGGGGACAAATCCAACTAATCGCGGAACAAAACCGGATAAATCCAACCTCTTGGATCAAAACCGGATATCTAGTTTGTTTAAAGTAACTCTGTTATCGATTATGAGGTACGACGCTTTTTTAAAATTTAAGATATTTTAATAACCCCCCACATTACTGATATATAACCATTTCCAAAGTTGAAAGAATGTGCATATAAATAGGGTATATTTACATTTTGCGTTCTACTATAAAATTTATAAAAATGGATTTAACTGGTTTTGTTCTGCGACTCCTCAAATTAAAAATACATAGGTACAAACATACATATAATCATGACTATTATTCCAGAAAGGTTAGTCAGAGACATTAGGCAATAAGGACAGCAAAAGCAGTCCACTACCATAGTCCACTTTTCACCAAATATCCAGTCCACTGCTACACCACCGTCCACGTATCATTAACTGCACATGTGCTCAGCGTGACAGGTGGTGAGCTTATCGCCGCTCTATGCTGTTAGATGTACCCAAGGGAGGAGAGGGGGTGGTAATATTCTTTCACCGCTACGCGACACGGATAATTATTAACTGAACATGTTACAAATAAAAAAGACAATGTCAAAAAAAATATTTAAATACATTATAACTGAACATGTGCTCAGCGTGACTAATGGTAACCCCATCGTCGTTTTATCCTTTCGGATGTGTGTGCAGTTTTCAATCCGTCAATATTTATGAATAACTGATGTGATACAGAGCTATATCAGTATCGCATTACGATATCGTTGTGTCATTACAGTGATCTCAATTAGATTCTCATGCGAAATATTGAAGGGCAATCAATAATATAGCAATTATATATGTAAATTATGACTTACAATTACTATTAACTTTATTTGATTAATACTGGGGGTTGTGCGAGATATTATGATTCAGATATGATGTCATGAGTTAGTTGCATTTTGTTGCTATAAGTTGTTAGCAAAATTCGTATATTTATTTTGTATTTGTAAAACCACATTTTTGAGGCTAGAAGTTAAACCACACCTCTCAGTCCTAGGTTAAAGAAGAATGGGCGTTTTTGTATGAAAGCCCTTGTAAGTTCCCACATGGTAAGTTTCGAAATAAATATAAATTTTGTTGTACCTAATGACAGCAAATATGAACGATCGAAAGAATGAATGAAAAAAAAGAAAAAAAAGGGAACCTGAAAAAAAAATTAAAAATGATAGTGTATAGTTAAATTCAAGAAAAAATCTTGACTTCAATTTTGCATTATCGTTAATAATGTTTGTGTTATTATGTTACAAAAAAAGTATTGTCTATCTATCTATTATCATTTATTATTTCAATTTTCTTCTTCTCAATAACTTTTTTCTCCAATACCTGTCATAAATTAAAATGCTTTACTTTTTAAGTAATTTTATTTGATGCACAGATGTAAGTGTTACAAAGGAGGGGGGGGGGGGGGGGACACGTTTTTCCCATTCTTCCTTCCACCATGGGTATATTAAGAACAATTTTATAAACTTCGCACATCAACTCTTACAAATTAAGTAACATGAGTTAATATATAAATGAAATGAAATACTAATAGCCTATAACTATCCCACGGCTGGGCAAAATCCTCCAACATTGAAATCAAATCTTCGCTACTATTTGGTGAACACAAACCCAGGGCTGTGCAACGAAAAATCCGAAACACACTTTTCCCGACCTGGGAGTTAAACCTGAGAGCGAGCCCTTACCACTCGGCCACTGTGGCTAATAATAAATTTAAATAACAAGATATTTCAGCCCTATTCAATGAGGCAATTATTGGGCGCCAGAGAGGGCGCGAGGGATCTAGTGACAAATTAGTTTGACAACGAGGCAAGAAAAGATTAAAATATTCTACTGACCATTTTAAATCACAAATGCAACATCAAAATAATTTTAATACAACAAAAGCGAGAATGCTAAAATAAGTACCTATTAAAAGTGATGAAAAAAGACACAATAAGGTTTACAAAACTAAACATAAAGACTAAAGTTTGAAAATCAATTGAACCATTAGGGAGCAGGCTAGCCTTATTTACAACAGCTGTGGCACTGAAACAGCATTATTTTTAATAGTTATTTGGCATTCACAAAGCCTAACGAAATTATTTACAACCAAAACGTAAATAAAACTTTCAATAAAATCGAATAAGTACTACTTTCCCTACTACAGATAAAAAAATTCAAAAGCTAATTTCGTTCTCACAAATAATTAGTAAAACCATAAAAGTTAGTGGAAAATCGCAATCTGTTAGGGGATTTACCCTTAATCCGACCCCTATCGCCATGATTCTAACAGAATAATCCGTCTAATTGTAATTGGTTGTTTGACTCTGTCTCGTCCTGGGGCGTTGTTATAGTGACATCCTAATTTGGGCGTATGTTCCCAATTGTGGGACGCAACACCCCACTGTATGGGCTTAATGAGTTTGATTTTTATTATTGTGTTATTCTATTGTGAGTTAGTTTGTAATGTTGATTCGATTTTCTTATATCATTATTTTATATTTTGCAAGGTTAGCAGAAAGTTCTTTTTTCTAATTTTGAACTTCATCGCTACCCGTACCGATATAACGAACCTAGTTCCTCAGCAGTAAGGATTTTGGTGAAGTGGGCTTATCGTCATTGTAAGTGAGGCGAGACAACAGCACCATTTCCCGAAAAAAACCCATTTTTAGACTTTCATTAAAGTATTGAATTCTAAAATTACAGTTCAAATGGTTTTCCGCCTAAATGGTGAGGAGATATCTGTAAGGGGATCACGCTAGTAGGATCATTATTTTGAAACAGGATAACACTCGTAAGGGTCGGCTCCGTTGTTTAACCCCAATGAATATGACGCGATCGGGTTAATTAGCACAGAAAAACAACGTTATTTAATAAAGATAAGTATAGGTACTTCATTGTTTTCGTAGTTTTCTATGACCTGTAATTAGATTAGTTTAAATTTTTAGAAAAGTAACTAACGACATTTTTATTACATCCGTGTGGTATAGCGGTTAACTTAAAGAATACTACCAACTCCTCTCTTCCCTTGGAAAACTGCACACACATCCGAAAGGATAAAACGACGATGGGCTCACCATCAGTCACGCAGAGCACATGTTCAGTTATAATGTTTATATATTTTTTTTTGACACTACCTTTTTTAATTTGTAACATGTTCAGATGTTATTTAACCGTGTTGCGTAGCGGTGAAAGAATACTACCACCCCCTCTCTTCCCTTGTGTGTCGTATAAGGCGACTAACGGACTAAAGATTGCACATACATCCAACAGCATAGAACGGCTATGGGCTAACCACCTAGTCCTAGATCCCAATATGTGCAGTTGTCATTTGGTGAAACGTGGTACAAGGCAGTGGACTCCATCTGCCGTCTTTGAGTTGGTTGGTTAATCAAAAACTAGGCTATGCCAAGTCTCTAACTCTTTGAGGATAATATTCGCGAATCTATGTATGTATGTACGTAAATTTTAATTCTGAAATAGTCAAGCATCAGACTATGAACGTCCTACTGAGCTCAGACCTTCCCACATGCACTACCAGCAAGGGGAGATTCGGACTAGGGTTGCCAACTTTAAAAAAAAAGTATTTTAAGGTAAGTTAAGAAAAATAAACAGTATTTTAGAAAAATGGATTAATTTAAATATGGCTGCACTGCACCGCGCGCAACTTTTTTACTATTTAAACAGGTATCCAGTGCATAGTGAAGTGATACTAAAACCGTATTTTGGATACCTTATTTTTGTTTAACAGTAAAACGTATAATGTAGTGAAACACAGAATAATACTGTTTCAACAGTTCCTATAGTTGGCAACCCTAATGGGACAACCCACCACGCTAGCCAAGCTAGCCACGCTAGTCTAGTAAAGGTATTCAACCTTCAATCTACAATAGTGTCGAACGAAATTTCAAAGCAGAACAAACAAAGGTTTATTTCAATATGGTGCTGAAAAAAAAATTTTCATACTTACTTATCAAATTCGTGGTGATCTGGGCAAGGTTGGTATTATAAAGCTATCGTGGTAGTATAATACAAATTGAGTCAACACAACCCCTTACTTGTGAGTCAAAGTCTTAGTCAATGTTAACAACTAGGTAGGTACGTCATTGACATTCGATCATAACGTTTTATAAGGTCAATTAAGTATATTATAGGCAAGATTAATTTAAATATTGCTTTATTAATAAATGTTAGCAATTTTATAGCAAACGTTTACATCCAATCCCGTTCGTGAGAAAATATATTTTAATAATTTTTCTCAGTTTGTAACATCGTTACAAAAAAAACTTTATAAACTTAACTCTAAAGTATAAATAAAATGTTTACTAGAAAAAAGTATTTCTTTCGACTGTGAGGGTAGACTTCACAGTGACGTAATACCGCTGGCTTGCACCGTATCACAAACTACTACAAAAAAATTCAACGAGCCTTCTGGGGTCTCGGTAGCTTAGCGGTTAGAGCAGTGATCCGCAGCAATCCAAAAAGGTCATGGGTTCGATTCCCATTCCAGCTTTCTTGAGACTGGTTGTTTTTTCTAGTAAACATTTTATTTTATATCTATATAGCATTGTGAATGCAAAAATTTCAATAATAAAGATATAACTCTAAAGTAATTTAAAAGCAGAGATGGTTACTATTACTATCTAATATCTCTAGTTACTGTGTACAGCATATAGACTGTCCCACTGCTGGGCAAAGGCCTTCATCATTGAAATCAAATTGTTGTTACGTGAAACCCCTCAAACCCCAAGCGGTCGCATGAGACCGCACCTACAAAAACACACTTGACTTTGTACATTTTTTTCATTTTACCGTGTTTTCATAGACTTACAGACTAAGTTTAATAGAATATAATATAAAAGATTAATTTTATTTAATATAATATAAAAGAATAAGTTTAAAGTTTAAGAATAATTTCGGTTCTGTGGTTCATCTTATGTATTGTTATCGCAAAATATCGCATAGTCTATGCTCGATTCTGTCAAATTTGACGTTGACAGTTGCGCCAAAAAAAGTGTCAAAAAAATCCAAGACTCATCATTATGATGGGTCACCACGCTTGCCAAATGCGGTTTGGTGATCAGTGATCACAAACCCGGGCTATGTAGGTACTATTATGTATTCTGTGGCTATGCATCAAAAATTACGAATCACACTGTTTAACAAACTAGGGACCTCATGATATCGGGCCAAAGGCTTTATAACACGGCCACTAATAAGTACTGTGAGTAACATCTAAAATTAGATACAAAATTAAACACGAAATTTTTTTCATTTTTTTCCACAGAACAACATAACTGCATCGCGTCCGTTCAATGAGAAAAAAAAAGAAAAAGAAACTATGTACCTATATATTCTACTCGTGTGTTTTTTCCTTCGGACCCATTGTTTCTTACGCACGCAACGGAGCAATTGTACACATTTTTTTACATCCATGCCGGAAGCCGTGCACAATTATATTCGAATTAGTCACAATTTTTCGAGATTCGAACAACAGCAGCACGATTCGGAACTCCGTGTCCGTGAGAAGAGCCCGCCTATTCGGCGACAATCGTTGTCTATGACACGCGTGACATGTGTCAAAAAATAGCGGGAAAGATGGAAAACTTAATTGACTCGAGTCGCGACTAGCGACCAATTTATTTGGTTTTCTTTTTTATGAGAATTTAATACTGATGTGTTGTTAACAGTTTAATAATAAACTTGAGACTGTCTCACACTGGATTTAAAGTGCAACGAACAATTATTTTATAAGTAGATACAACTTTGAGCCACAATTTTGACATTTTTTTTATTGCACAGTATTTTGTTTTATTTGCCAACACGCACGTTCACGAACAGACCTAATGGTTAATAATTCACCATTATTTCACATTAATGTTTGACTAAACACAAATGTTTGAAATAAAAAACAAAACTGACATAACGCTTTACTTTCCCGCCAAGAAGTCTATGGACTTATTTAATTTGTGGCTACTGGGATTGAACCGCGATGTCCCGCCAGTCCCGCGTTCAACCGATGCGGGTTTATCTCTTCGTTCCGCTACAGACGTATAAATTGTTAAAAGTACCTTAATTTTTATGACTAAGAACACAAACAATTTACGAGCGAGTCATTAATCATCAAAGTAAGAATATATTCTTACTTTCATAAGAACTAAAAGTGTGATTTAAGAAAATAAAACTAAAGTAAAACCGTTACGGCATTTCTTATTACCGTGCGAATTTTGATGTGAGTTTATAATAATCATCATTAGGATCATCTTCAGCCTATGAACGTCCCACAGCTAGGCACAGGGCTCCCCACACTACAGTAGCACATGTGCCATAAGTTAACCCACCACGCTGGCCCAATACGGGTTGGTGAAAAAAAAATCATAATCCTACTTCCTATCCTACTAATGTAAGTATGGATAGATTTTGTTACTCTTTCACGTAAAAACTACTTAATGGATTTAGATGAAATTCGGCATACAGATAGTTTATAACCTGGATTAACACATAGAATACTTTTTGATATCCTGATATTCCCACGGGAACGGAAACCACGTAAAACCTATCATTATGACTATTTTTATATGTCGTGCATATATAAAAGTTAAGTTACGAGCGACGGTTGTCCGTTCCGACATTACAAAATATATAGGTATAGCAAAACTGGTACACATTTATCAAGTAGGTTTGCCCGATCTAATGATCTATAGGAAAATCGATATCCTGCCATGCGGCCCGTTCAGAAACGTGTTGACTTATCAAGGATTACTTAAGCGCTGCCTAACAGACATTATCTCACGACAATTTTAATATAAAGTTGTGTTGACTTCAGTGCTTTTTGTTTTGTTTGGATATAGGAGCCGTGTAGTATAGCGGATCACCAAAAGAATACACCAACCCTCTCTCCCCTTGGAAAAAGGGGAATAACAGACTAAAGACTACATATACATGCGCATAGAGCGCTGGGCACATGAGCAATTGTTATTTGTCAGAGGACTGATATTGCAGTCCTTATTGCCTAGTCTCTGACTAACCTTTTGAGAGTTATTCGTCAACTCGCACTCTTTAAACTCGCACACATGTGAGAGATGGCACTATTTGATTTTATCTATTATTTGTGTCGTCAACTCGCACAACAGTTAAAATCTGAGGTAGTCATGTACAGTCAATTACAAAAAGGTTTGGAAAAAGTAATAATCCTTAAATGTTTAATACCAGACTATAGTTAGTTAGATTAGTTGTTAAGTCTTAACTACAAGTTAGTTAATTGTTTTTTTATTATTATTAGTATCGACGTCAATAAGGGCCTGTAAAGTTTACATTGAATAAATAATTTGACTTTGACTTTGATGAGTTATGAGTACAAAATAAAACAAAATTTCTTGTTTCCAATTTTTTATTCGACTGTACTTTGTACGTATGTGCGAGTTGACGACACAAATAATAGGTAAAATCAAAAGGTGCCATCTCGCACATGTGTGCGAGTTAAAAGTGTGCGAGTTGACGAATAACTCCCTTTTGGGAATAATAGTCGTCAATATAATAATATGTAGGTAAGTATGTATGAAATAAGTCAGATTAAAAACAAAATACTACTATCGTCAGGCAAAACTTTGACGGATTTACAAAAGCAATCAGATTATTGGATTTATTTTTTATTTTACAGATTAGTTGTACTGCTGCATAGTAACTTTTTACTATTACGCAAAATAAGCTTGACCTTAATCTCACCTTATGGTCAATGACGATAAGACCGTGTTGAATTAGTATATAAGTATGATTTATCTTCTAGTTTTTAGTACCAAAGTACATTACACATACCAGGATACTATAACCTATAGTATAGAGCACAGCTTAACAACCGAACAGTTCCAACGAATCTTATAAAGATTATCCGTTCTACAGTTAAATTGAATTTAGTAGATCCGTGTCTATAACAGTATTCCCAGTACCGGCTAGATGGCAGCACATTTATCATCTTACCAACCGTCCAGTACCTAATGATCCCTCAACACACAACCATTCACCTCTCATTAGCGATCGCTGCAAACGATCGGAGGGGGCAGGGGAGGTCCCATTAAAATAGAGGCTTCGCAGCAGCGATGATTCACTACTCAAGGCCGCGAAAACGATTGTAATCATTAGATCAACCTCTTCGCTTCTATGCAAGCCTGGTACTTTTGTATGATTGATGAACATAGATAAAGTAGAAATTAGAAGAGTACACAGTTGTATGGCCGTGCATGGGTGTTATGGGAGATAATTAATGAGTGATACTGCAAGTTTTATAAGTTAATGTAAATTTTGAGATAAAGTTATAATTTGTTTGCTTTACAGTTTTCAGTTTAGTAATAGATGGTCGAGAAATAAACAATTCTAACTACCTACCTACATTCTATGTTACATAATCTCTATAAAAGGATGTTTATCCGTTAAAATTATCATAAATCCAATAATATCAAAGAATTTCATGGAGCTACTTTATTACTTTATTTATTACTAGTTACTGTTGAAAGGTAATTATGTACAATTTGTGTTTTATTAGGTTCTTTATTATTATATTTTAATGTTTCGAATTCTTCAAAGAGTCCGTGGATACCTACAGGGATTAAGATAAAAAAATTTCAACTGGAAAACGTCCTAAGAACGTTTCAAATAAAAATAATATTACATGATAATTTCACATGCTCATACGATTATGTTATGCTCTTTGTAATTGTATTCGGCCAGTACTATATAAAAGTCTTTAAAAGTTAAGTATAGTTAAATCTGAACTACCGAATCTATCATCAGTTTGGATTTTGGGAAAATTCAACTGAGAAGAGCTGGCACGTTTTTTTACAAACATTTTACAATCATTGTATTGAAGGTTGCTATCAGTCTACCATTCCTATTATTTGATGTGACTCCAAAAGCATGGTGGTATTTCGTTGCGGTATTTTTTGACTCACGTACCTACTTACGTACCGGTCGTGGTCTGTACAGCCGAGATCTGTCATTATTCTGATAATACTGTCGGTCCGTACGTGCCGGTGAAACGTCCAGCTATGGACTAGGGATGGGCCGTCGTCAGCCGATATCGATTTTTTTGTATTTTATTAAAATTTTTAATAAAAGTAATATATACAATTTTTGTAGCAATCTTATCAATAAGATTATGTAATCCTGGTCTCCTGGTAATCAAAGTCCAAATCAAATAATTTATTCAACATGACCCTTTACAGGCACTTATTGACGTCATAAACTAATAAAATAACAGTTATCTAACACTAAAAGATAACTACCTACTGAACCTACCACCCGTTCGGATTTTGGGAGAGCCTTCGACTGAGAAGAAGCTGGCAAGACTTTTAGAACTCAGGAGGCCTTTTTTGTTCTCCCTCTTAGTAACAAAAGTTACAGTGAACTAAGGAGGCCTTTTTTTTCTCCCTCTTAGTAACAAAAGTTACAGTGTTATAACGCAGTAATGGTAAGTGACGATAAGATCAAAGATGGAAGCGCACTCCACCTGAAATCTTCAACTACTGAGAAACTGGCTATCTTATCTATAACTGACGGCTTATTGTTATGGCTGGATGACTGGTATACTGGTATCTAGCTAGCTGTACTTAGCACGTTATTAATCACATTATTTTAATAAGTGTTTGTTATCGTGTTTCTTTATAGTGTCATATTAGTCTTGTGTGTTGCAGTTTTATATAACTTTTTTCATTTCATTTTTCATTTCACTTAGCTCACAATAAACTTTTTATTAGAGGGATTGTTTTGAAGATTATAAAAGTTAAGTGGAAATGTTAATCAAAGGAAAGTGCATTTCATTTTGTTCAATTTATATTATATTATGTATGTACTAACATAGCTCTTAAGTCCATTTGTTACTAACCCTATGAGTCCTTGTTGCTTGAATAAATAAATTATATTATTATTTGAATTGTTTATTATATTTTGAACATTAATTTTATTGAATTATGCCATTAGTATAGTAAATATACTTTCAATCGACAGATCAAAATATTCTTTAATGAAGACGTAAGGTGTTAAGTATAATTTTTCCACTATAATTTTTATGCGTTTCAATCAACGTTATTTAACTGTTTCCTAAATAGCGCTTCTCTGAAAATCAGTGTTGCACTTTTTTTATTTATTTTTGAAGCAACACTATATAGAAGAGTCCTATTCTTCGTAGCAATATTTTTATGGTATTAAGCTTAAAAAGTAAGCCTAAATGTGCTACGTCATATAAATACTTTGTTTTTGACTTGACATTAACTTTAAAAGCGTTGATTGAAACGCATAAAAATTATAGTGTAAAAGTTATAAAATTCAAAATTCAAAATATATTTATTCAATAAACTCAATTAATAAGTACTTTGAATCGTCCAAATCTTTTTAACCTACCACCCATTCAGGACGTCATTTTTTAACTGTGGCAAAGAACGGGCGCAAGAAACCACAGCGCACAGAAGCAACGACATTTACAAAAAAATAAAAAGAATATGTCGTTACCAGGTCATAAAATACAAAATATGAATTTAAAAAATAATAAATTAAGCAATACAAAACTACAATACAATTTAAGTATCAATTAATAATAGACAATTAGAAATAGCTGTTGGAGTAATTGGAGCATTTTAGATCCAAGCTGCTTTGTCTTCTGTGTAATCTGACACTTTATAATAAGCTTTTTTATAAAGCTTTTCTTTGATTTTGATTTTAAATTTATTAAGATCTAATTTCTGAATATCATTTGGTACTTTGTTGTAAAATCTTACACACAGACCCTTAAAAGAATTATTTATTTTATGGAGCCTAGTATAAGGTACTGCTAATTTGTTCTTACTTCTAGTGTTCACATTGTGAATGTCACTGTTTTTTGAAAATATTTCAATATTTTTATGAACATAAATCAAATTTTCATATATGTATTGTGATGCAACAGTCATTATATTTATATCCTTAAATCTCTCTCTGAGAGAGTCACCAGCCTTTAGGTTATAGATTGCTCGAATAGCCCTCTTCTGCAGCACAAAGATAGTTTGAATGTCGGCAGCATTTCCCCACAGTAAAATGCC
This sequence comes from Scoparia ambigualis, assembly GCA_963921215.1. Taxonomy (NCBI): domain Eukaryota; kingdom Metazoa; phylum Arthropoda; class Insecta; order Lepidoptera; family Crambidae; genus Scoparia; species Scoparia ambigualis. The sequence continues at coordinate 9,134,057 of OY992515.1, read as the reverse complement.
GTATGACATTACACTATGAAAGTAACTGAAATAAACTAATCTAGATGTATCAACGTCAGTTAACTGACGGATCTTCATTACTGCATAAGCCGCAGAGCTAATTCTATTCGATAATTTAGCTATATGTGGGCCCCACTGAAGCTTGGCATCTAACGTTAAGCCTAGAAACACAGTGGTGTCCACAGGATTCACACTGTTATCTTTAATTTGTACACTAGTTGTTACTTGCTTAACATTAGGCAATACAAATCTTACACATTTGGTTTTTCCCTCGTTTAATAGCAAGTTATTTACACTAAACCAGTGAACAATCTTTCAGATCGCATTATTCACATCGTCATAATTTGTGTGTCGTCGTTTCACTTTGAATAAAAGTGAAGTATCATCAGCAAATAATACTATCTCATGACTGTCTTTTACAAAATAAGGTAAGTCATTAATATAAACCAAAAACAAGAATGGACCAAGTATTGAACCCTGCGGAACTCCCATTGTAACCACTGATACTTAACACCTTATGTCTACACTAAAGGATAATTGATCTTTCGATTGATGGATCCATCAATTGGCTAATGATGGAAACGTCAAAACAAATAATTATCTTGAACATAATGATGTTGAATTAATTACTTTTTTTTTGCGATTTAATAAATGTTTGGTGGCTTAAGTAATTCGTAATAAAGAGAAGTTTAATAGTTTACTTAAAAAGCAGTGAAGGAGTGTTCGTGTTGGGATCGTGTAAGTTAAGCAGCTATCTTAAGGGCGGGCTACAGAATGGGTGATCATTAAAATATTATCACAGGTGTTTTATGAAGCACGTTAAGCCTTAAATCCCGTTTGTTTTAGTTGAGATTTGTTTTGTTTTTGTAAATGTCGTTACTTTTGTATAAAACTCGTCCGGAATGCGTGGTAGGTAGGTCAAAAAAGATGTCTTGGGCGATTCAACTAAGTGCTTCCTTTATAGGTTTATTGAATAAAAAGATTTTGACTTTTGACTTGACTTAACAAAGTGACATCCCTAAAATCATGCATCAACATCGAGTCGCGTTGCATCTCCCGCCAACAGAATAATCGATATGCAACAACAACATCTAATCGCACCACTGCTCCGCTATATGTCCCACAGATGTATAGATACAGCAGTAGTGTTTGTAAACATATAATTACTTGGTAAGTCGATGCATATCAGGCACTCGTTAGTATGGGCGCGGCTCTGTGTGTGCGCGTACTAGTGATGTAGGCACGAGTATTTTTCGTGGCAACCAATCAGTTTTGTCACTGCTAGGTTTTTTGTATTGTCATAACTGTTATTGATGATGATCATGTTCACCACATGAACAGCACGTAAAAAGATTGGGCCAAAACCCACCACGTTGGCCCAATGCGGGTTGGTGGGTTGTGATGTTTTATTTAATTTAATTTGATATGCCAAACTCTGACAATATTATTTCTTAATTACTTTTTGTGTGTTTCCAATAAGCGTGAAGTTTAATTTTCAGTAACTGCATTGTAAATAAGATCTAGCTACCTTAAGTTAAAGTAGATTTTAAAACCAGCTTATTCCTAGGCATGAACCCGGGACCTCAGAGAGTGCCTAACCACTTGACCACAAAAAATTGTCAAAGAAATTTTTAATTCAACGTTTTAACAAGTTAGAATAAGCGTTACGTGGAAAAGAACTAACATTTACGACAATTATATATATATATACATACATCACGCCCATTTCCCGCCAGGCCACAGCTTAATATTACACTTATTTTTCAACAATTTATACGTGCTAAAAAAGTCGCAACAAAAAATATCACGTGACAAAAACATAGTTCAGCACCACACCCCTCGCGCAGTGCATGTGTTGGAAACTAGTTTTGCGAGAATATGAGTGATTGTGCCGTGTTTTAACTTTCCGACCACACAGCGCACGAGATGTTGATTTAATTAATTTATTTATTGTTTTTCCCAATATCGATTATGATGTAACGAGATGCGATGTGTTGATTCTCGATTAATTAACGATCTTGAGTGTAAGAGATTAACTGTAATGTTCCTTTTTGAAAATTGGAGGGAGAGATCGTCGTCGTTGTCTGTCTTGTCTATGTCTGTGCTTTTTGTTCAAAAGCCAAATTTATAATGACGATGCGTATCGTATCGAACAGATTGAGGACGTAATCATTTCTCATATTATAAAAATTATGGGTACCTACTTAAATTAAAGTTTTTTTTTGGTTACTTTGGTGCGTTCTGCATATTAGCCAATTTCAAATGTGGGAAAAAGATGTTTTAGGAGATTTTTTTATTATTTCCTAAAGATCTGCTGTCTCAGGTTTCTTGGAAATTAAAAATGCACGTTGCACCCTTTTGTGTAATTTGCCAACACTCATGCATGTTCACAAACCCCTTAAAAGTTAGATACTAATCCACCATTATTCCACAGTTAATTGAAAAAAACTAAACCTCCTTTCCCGTCAACAAGACTGAAAAAAAGTTAAAAAATCCTTTTAATTTGTAGGTACCTATCTATTTACATATAGTTTAAAACATCTATAGATAAAGCAATTACGAGAAAAGGTGGTCAAATAAAAAAAAGGTCAAACCAAATGGTCCATTGGAGGTTTGATACGTAACCGGCCTTCATAGTCCAGTGATATAATAGTTTATTATGTTGTAACCGCGATGATAGCTTGTCTTTATTTTAACCATTTTAATGACTATGATTACATTAAACAGATTCGTATCAGCTTTTAGCCGCAGCGCGACTCCTAATAGTGCTAAATGTATCAGCACTGTTTTGTGTTAAACGCAAAATTTTGCATAGCTAACGAGCCATATAATTCACTATGCGAGGATTACTGATGCAAAATACATGCAATTGTATTCGTTTATTGATTGAGATGGTTTTTTTTTTAGATTTTTTATATTTACACCGTTTTTGTGTTTAGTGTACATTTAGGTACATCTTTTTTCTTTTTGAAAAACAATAAACATAGCAAGTAAAAATACATCAAACTATAATTGGATACACAAGCGTTGATGCATTAGAATTATTTAATAAATTATTGTATACATGTGCGCAACCTTTATATAATTTATGGAATCGTTAAACTATGAATTGTTGTTTAAATTATACAAAACTAAAAGAGTTTCTATAACTTCGCAAATGGTGGAAGTAGTGCGATCTTAATTTGCTATTATTATTAATATTTCGGCGGTAATATTTCTGAAATAAACTTTAATTTTAGAAATATTACCGCCTTTTTCTATATTTAAATGTCTATTCTTCTATACTTATATTTATATAGAAAAAAAACCACATACATGACGGAGCATCACTTGAGATCATCACTCGACCGAACTTGCTGATTTCTATCTCGTAGTGTTTGTATTATTGACAGAGTTTCTAAGAAAGAAAACTTTTGAGGAATCCCAGGTATGAGGCAAAAAATAGCGCTGATTTTTTAAAATGGAAAATAATCTTTATGTTACATTTTACCGTTTTGATATTGCTAGTCATTACGTGAAATGTGGCACAGAGAGTTCGTCTGTCACATGTAACCATCAAGATACGTTTACCTTACCTGGACGAAGTCACGAGTAAGCCGCTAGTTATTTATACGTAAGTATAAACCTCTATGCTAAACAATCATCATCATCAGCCTATAAACGTCCCACTGCTGGGCACAAGCCTCTCACATGGGGAGCACGTGGGGAGATTGAGCCATAACCCACCACGCTGGCCCAATGGTGAGTTCTAAAATTAGTAAGTATTACAATTACAGTAGACAGTGAAAATAATTTTATTTCCAGTTCTCAGAACGATTGCATACTGTCCGCCAAATTATTTGCTTAAAAAAGAGAGCATGCATAGTGTTGCGACTATTCGTGCGCAACGAAGTATTCGGCATATGCAACGTCGAAATGTGATCTCTAGTCCTATTGTAATAAGTCAGCAATTGGCAGTGCGACATTGATGATGAAACCTGTATTGCTCTTTGTAATCGGATTAAAGGAATTGCTATTTTATTGTTTGACTAATTTCATCAAGATTGAGTGAACAATATGAAACGACGACATTTATTAACAATGTAAACAGGTAGATAAATTTGATGGAATGGTTTTACTTTCCGTAACTAAAATATTTAATTAGAATGATTAAGCTTTAATACACATCAATTGTAGCGAAAAGTTGATTTCAGTGATAGAGGCCTTTGCCCTGCTAGTAGGACAGTAAATGCTTTAAAAAAGGTCATTTTATCTCTAATTTGAGTTTGATATAAAGATTACCGGTATAAACAGTAATAAAATTGTTCTTAACTAAAAACCTGACAGAAACTTTCTATTGAGATTCATGAAAAAAATTAGTTACATGCGCTGCGCAGTGCTATCATATCAAACATGCCAAAACTCTGTCGAGAACTGGCCCCATGTGTCAAAATGTAACAACTCAAAATTTCAAAATTGTACGTTTTTTATCGTAACTTTTACTTTTTATCGTCGAAAAAGTATCGAGGCTATTTGTTTTTTTTCTTTTCGTGTTTTTGCGTTCTCGTTAGTACGCGCTCTGACCTCCGAATGTTCGCTCGCCCTCGGCGGACGCGGTTCCGGGCGGTGCTTTTATAATTGATGTGCATAAACACGCCGGCTTATACGGGAGGTGAAAGAAAATGTACAAAAAATTATAATAAAAAATATTTAACAACATTTTTTTGAGAATTTTTGCTTTTCTTTTTTTGTCGAATGATGCTGGCATCTACACTGTAACCGGATTAATGGCAGGCGAAGATCTTGGTTGTCTAATTTATATATTTATTTGGATACAAACAGCCTTTTAAATCTAGGTTTTACACTTACCATAAGAGTTTCCACATATAGACATTAAAATACTATACTAAATGGATACACAACACAACACTTAATATTTGTTCAGTACAATAGTACAAACCACACTAAGTAATTGTTTTAAGTACTTAATGCAAATACATACATCCATATAATCACGACTATATCCCAGGAAGGTTAGTCAGAGACTAGGCAATGAGAACAACAAAAGCAGTCCTCTACCATAGTCCACTTTTCACCAAATAGCGACTGCACATGTGCTCAGCGTGACAGGTGGTGAGCCCATCGCCGCTCTATGCTGTTGAAAGTATGTGCAGTCTTTAGTCCGTTAGTCGCCTTTTACGACGCCCAAGGGAAGAGATGGGGTGGTAGCATTCTTTCACCGCTACGCGACAAAACGGTTAATGCAAATAGGTACTACATCTTTAATAAGAAAGCTTACACTGTGGTATAGACGTAAAATTATTATTTAGCTATTTATTGACACTTAGTATTTTCGAAAATAAAAATCCCGCATTCTATTCTGACTTTTACTTTATTCTAATACTTGCCGATATAAATTATCATAAGTCAAACATCCTCTAGTTGAGCATAAAACAATGCACAATAAAAAGCTATTAATCAATCATTAACATACTCACCCTGTATACACACACACGCGCGCGCACGCATACAGACGCGAGTGCGCGCGCGCAGCCGTGCGTAAATATATTTTGTACGGACAAAACTGTTATTTTAAAATAATAATTGATGTGCGCTCACATTATGTCTGTCTGTCCGCATCTAGCAATTGTCAATGGTCTGTTATTTTTTTTTCTTTTGTAAGCCGCGTTATTACCGCACGTAAATATAGGGACGTGATATTAATTTTTTCCGTTCTGCGGCAGAGGTTTTGTATGGCATTGTTGTGGCATTTCTCACAGCTATACAAACATGTGTATGAGTTTTTCTCGGTTAAGTGGAAAATTGGCCAATGTCAGGCTGTAAGGCCGCTGATGCTTTTGCTCGTTTAGAAAAAAACTTTATGAAATTTGTCTATGATTTTCTAACGTAATTTTATGTTTGAGGTTCAATTCAATGATTACCAACATAACTCTTTCGTTAAAATCCTTAAGTTTTAAACCTGAATTTTATGAATGAATGATAAAGGAACAAGCATACATAAAATATATTAGAATAAGATTACCATTTGATTGAGAGTTGGTCTTAAGAAACCGTTTCAAGACATTTCTCGTTTATCGGACATCTTTGGGACAAGCAGCGCACTCTTATCGAACCTATTTGCATATTTAACGCTTAAATTAAGCGAAAGTTAATTCGCCTTACAATATTCTATCCGCACAAAATCTTGTAGGTTGGATACTGATAAGTCTAAATATTGTTTTCTGAAGTTTTCGTGCCTTGGAAGGCACGTTTAACAGTCTTTGTCTCTCTTTTTGTCATTAAATGACAGTCGTTAAAAATTACCAGTTACTTTAGTCCAGGTTGGTTAGTTATAGCCTTTTTTTTAATTTCGCCCTGTCTGTGCTAAAGTTTATAAAAAATGTTTTAAAGTGTAAACGGTTTAATAATTTTAAATATAATGTAATATAATTTAATTACTTACCAGTAGGTAGGTACAGTTCTAATATATTTTGTACTGTAACGCAACGCAAAAAAAATGTTCCATGCTCTACATCAGTTCTCCAACAATTTGCATTTAAAACCTATTTCATTGCTGGCAACATACAAATAGCAAACCATTATGGTCACAAATGGTGCTACTTTTTAATTCGCCTCAAAGTTATTTGTGAACGAATCTTTTTGCTGTCAAACTTTTAAAAGCAAACGTTGGGCCGGGCGGGCAGATGTGAAATTCTTAAAAACCCGACACTAACAAATTGTCGCCAGTAAAAAGCTAACGAATAAATATACATTGTATTTTTACAACTATTTAACCTTTACGGTCGGTTAATTCAGTACCGCGACGACGGGATTGCACTCAATTTTTATTTCGCAACAGGTTTATCAATGTGGTACCTACCTACGTACACAATATTGATGTTGTAGGGTTTAAAAGTAAAACGTCTTATGTCATAGCATAGATAATAATTTCATCTTTTTTTCAGCAAAAAAAGAAGTTTTTATGTCACGGTATTGAGATATAAATTCGAAAACTGGTTGCACAGTACACTTTTCTCATTGCCTCGTATCTAGTTTTTGAGAAAAAAACAACGAATGTCACCCCGGTGCTCTCGTAAAAAAGCGGGCTACCGTTGATGGTGTCATTAAAATCCAATAAATAAACGAGGGACGCCGGTTCGAGACCCGATCGACATCTGTTGGGTATCAAGCGGGCCTTGTAAAAATAAACGCGACTTTAGTGACCTAAAACTGCATATACGCGGCAGGGAGATATATAAATATTACGTAACTCATTTAAAACTGAGCGTCACTGATTTCGGTTACATGAATTTTGTGCTAAACATGGTTTATATATTATTACCGAAATAACTTTAATTATATTTAAATGTCATAATAACATCGATTCATTGCAAATTGAACTGTTATGTAGGTATAGGTCATTTAGTATTAATTTGTTGATGAAAATCGTATTAAAAATTCTCTCTACGCTTATTGAACACATGGAAAACAAATGACCAAACACAAAAAAAATAAACACAATAAAAGTGTCAATAGGCCATCAAGTATATTTAGTGCGATCACTTTTCAATGTAAATTAACAATTGTAATTAAACCATAAAACGATTTCCATAGCAGTTGCTTCCATACTATATTCATGAAGTAATTTGTCTTCTAAAACTTTTCATTTTTTTCCCTCAACATTTTAGCATAGTAATGCCTGTCTAGCACATTCTTAGGTCACAATGCAATGTTAATTAGAATTGTTATTAGTTTCGCAAGGTGTGAAACAAAAGTTACCTTGTCAATGTCTGAACGCTTGCATAGTATTACGGTTTACTTGTTTTTTTTTTTCGAAATAAATACGGAACCTTACAAAAACAGTCGAGTCAGTTCTAAATGGAGCTTTACGGCTATGGTGACTGGAGTTATTTCGCATTAAACAATTATGTGACATTCAAAATGGCCCCTTTTAATTATTGTTATGACATATTATGCGATAGTATTTTGTCGTGGCACTGTCAGTCGGTTTGTTATCTATAGTTTGTTAGTTATCTATAAGTGTGATTGGTGTTATGCGATGCCGATGAGGTCATCGTTAATTAATGATGTCTAATAACATAATAATAATAATAATAAAAAAAACCAAGCCAATAAACGAAGAAAAAATACGGATAGCAGATTAGCAAAAAAATAAATTACTTAAATATTATTATGTATTATACCATAACTTAAATGACATTTTTTTCAACGTTTCGTTATCTTTAAGTGGCCTACATAGTTATCTTAAAAAGTTCTGAAAATAAGGAATTTTCAAATTTAAAATTATTGAAAAAAGTAAAACATTTATCAAAAGGGTACTTATGTATTTATTACGTACTTACCTACATCAAAAAACACCACGTACTTTATTATCAAAAAGTAAATAATGTAAAAATATATCAAAACTGCATAACTCCGTAACGTGCAACGAGAAAAAAAGACATAACAATTAAAAGCCAAGCAATTTCTAGAGGCCAAGTTCTTACGGATGCGCATAAGGCCGATGCCACACTTAAGATAAGGCCGGTGGTTAGCGTGTGTGTCGCCCGTGACGCCGCCATTTTGACTATTAACTATAAAACATAGCTTAATAGTGGGAAAACTGTGACGAAACGACCGAACACCAAATTGGTTTCACATAAAACATATTTTTTGATGATACAAAATATATGACGCAACGTTGTCGCTATCCCGACAATCAATTAAGTATATTATATTAATTAGTTTCGACAAAACTTTTTTTATGGGGTCAGTGATTTACAATTTGGCCAATATCAAAGTTAGCCTAAGGGTGGAACTTTTAAGGTGTTGATGAACAATTGATGATAATAAGCGATGAAAGATGTTGAATGAAAACATTTGCAATTTTTAATAAAAAAGAACATTGCACTGTTCCGTTTCAATTGACAACACTCGTGCACGTATAAAATTATGTGACACTAGCGGACCGCTCGCGACTTCGTCCACGTGAACCCCGTACCCCGTGACGAATTTTTAAAAATATTTGAATAGCCTATGTCACCTGGAGAAAGTGTACCTTCCCAACGGTGAAAGAATTTTTCAAATCGGTCTAGTAGTTACGGAGCCTATTCAATGCGAACAAACCACCAATCAAATATTTGCTCTTTAAAATATTAGTATATATATACAGTCGTGGTCAACTAATTAGGGACATTCAAGATAGTGAAGAGCAATAACCGGTTATGTACATATAAATATAAAACCCTATTGATTTTTCAGCACCTATTATTTGCATAATTTGGTCCGATTACTATACTATAAATGGCTGTAAATAAGAGAATAATTAAATAGAAAAAAGTATTTAATATCAAAGGTTGAACATGTATTAAATTTTAAGGTATAATTATGTAGCTGGACATTTAATTAAGGACAGTAAAGTATAATGATGAATAGAGTTAAACAAAACGAATAATCTCCAGTATTATAATATTTTTAAAAGCTCCATTTTATTACGTGTAAAATCAGTACCCAGTAGCAAAACCTTTGTTAGTAATTACCGCTTGACACCGATGTGGCATAGACATTATCAGTTTCTGACATGTTTCGATAGGAATGTTTGCCCATGCCTCACAAAAAGCTTGATTAAGTTGATCTAAAGTTGTGGTACGATAAGTTGAAACTTTTTTCTTGATTTCGTGCCAAAGGTGCTCAATTGGGTTGAGGTCCGGGCTATTTGCTGGCCAATCTAGCACCGATACTGACTGACTGGTAAGAAACGACTTTACTGAACGGGCGGTATGTTTCGGGTCGTTATCATGCAGAAACGTCCATATAATAGGCAGATGCTCCTCAGCATAGGGAAGCATAGTTTCCTCCAATATTGTTTTGTATTGATGTTGGTCTAAGTTACCCTGAACTTTTCTCACAGGTCCCACTCCACGTCCAGGAAATGAACCCCAAATTTTAATGTTTCCACCGCCATGTTTCACCTGCTTTTTTGTGAATCTTGGATTCATTTCCGCTTTTACAGGACGCCGTACGTATTGCCTTCCATCTGAAGAAATTAAATTAATCTTGGTCTCGTCAGAGAATAATACATGTTGCCATTGGGCGTAGGTCCAATGTCCATATTTACGTGCAAACGCCAAACGAGCATTTCTATGTTCTTTCTTCAACAACGGTACTTTGCGAGCCACTCTTCCGAACAACCCTGCTTCTACCAGACGTCGTCGAACGGTCCTCGCTGATACACCGGCTCTTTCGTCTGCCCCAAACACTTCGTATTTAATTAAAATAGAGCCTAGAAACGGATCTTTCTTAGCTAACCTGGTTATCATTCTATCTTCTTGCGGAGTTGTTTTTCTCGATCTTTTTGTTGATCTCGATCGAAATGTTCTGCTATCCCTCGATATGACCAACCACGCTCGACAAACTTCATGATAATTGTTCGTAGTGTTGAATCGCAACTTTTATTTTTGCCCATATTTCTTCAAAATAATTCTCAAAACTTAAAATTAAAAATCTGGATTGCCGCCAAAACTACCACAAAACAATAAAAGAAGAAATAAAAAAGTATTGAGATTCAAATTTTGAAAATAGAACGCAATATCTCAGTGTCCCTAATTAAATGGCCAGCCAGCATTCTTTGAACAAATAGCACACTGATAATCTATCAGCTATACTGTAAAGAGGTTTAATGTTTAAGAAGTTGTTATTGTTTGTATAATCGGGCACATCAATGACTAATTATACTTACGTGTAAAAGATATGGAATATTGTTAAGACTCGTTGGAAAATAAAAAATAAATTCACAATTTGGCTTAACTAGAGATTGTCCCTAATTAGTTGACCACGACTGTATATATATATATAGATAGGTACTTATACGGAATATACCTACAATATTAGGAAAATACATATTATAAAAAAAACAACTGTAAAGTGATCTTGCATTTTTCCCGCCATGACGTAGTCTTTTTTATGTTTTTTTTCTATTGGAAAGGCAAAAGGACACCTATTCACATCACGTAAAGTCAAGTTAATATGAAAAAAGATTTAATAAATTAAACGCGTTTGTTTTTTTCGTAATCTTGGGAAGCCATGTAAGTTAGCGCGGCCTAGTTTTAAGCTTAAGGCCTAACCATTGTGTTCGTATATAAATACTTGCAGAGTGGAATTTCAAACTTGCAGCAGCGTAAGATCAGGCTGATCGAAACATTATATTATTCTTACTGAGTCATGTATTTATTAGAAAAAATGTTTACTACTATTATTTTTCTAGTACTTACTTACCTACTTTACTTTTAACTATGTTTTTTTATCTGTAAGACTAAAAAGAGTTACCTTGTAACCAACCAGTACGGCGCGCTTAACATACCTGGAACAAAATAAATGAACGCACGGTCAGAACTGAATTAATAAAAAAACAAGAGACAACTGCAACATTAGATAGATCATGCTGGCCATAAATTTGAGCCCAATAAAAAAGCAATTTGAAACATTGAACAAATTTCGAAGCCAAACGCAATTCGAACCAGAGTAGTTTGAACTATTATTGTTCTCTTTTCAAAGTTGTGCTCCTCTGCCTAAAAGGGGAGGAGAGGTCTTCTTGCATTGGCCGATGTCAAAATTGGCTTGGTCTCCGCGTAAGTATTTGAGTTCATTCATATTATGGGATTTTCTATAGCGAGAAAGGGGGAGATGGGTCTTGTTAAACTGGCGTAGTGTTCACGCGAGCATGACGTCATCGTTCGGTGACCACGCTCGATGCTTTTATAACTTCACTATCTAGAGATTATCGACGAACTGTTGTTTTATTTTGCGTACAAAAAGATAATATGACGACCGGGATGTGTGGGTACTGTTAGTTTTAACGAGTCATGCTTAATATCGCGTTATTTAAGTGTTATGAAAATGAGTTTTATTATTTCGTTTAAAGCCTAGGCTAGCTTGCTAAAGTACTAAGGTAAAGTAACTACCTTTTAACTACCACCTTTTTTAGTTTAGTATGTTAGAAAATTTTGTATGTAAATAGGTACGAGTATGTCTCTGTTAACTCATATTTTAAATACTTACCTACTAATATAGATAACTAAAAAGAGAAATCTTTTATACACAGTCTTTCTGACACATTTGAATAAGTACAAAATCCGGTTCCAAAAATGCAATATTAAAATTACGAGTACTTATTCAAGTTAGCTAAATTTTGTAGGAGTAAAAAAGGCGAATATGTCTAAGTAATAAAGTGTTAGGTAATAATTTGTGCATCACGCGAACTCCTCACAACCAACACAACAGTTTTGACGTTTCCGGTTCCTAAAAACACGACAGACGGACGGACATTACAAAATGTTAAAAATATTTTTTACCAATTCTCTATGGATACGATTGTGACCTTTAATTACCGTACAGTTAAGACTCCATTCCGTTTGCGTTGTAAAATTAAAGTTGGTGAAGTATAATGTCGGTTGTTTCGTCAAGGCGAGGCGCCGTCTTATTTTGATTTGGGTCCTGTTATTTCTGCCTACAAAAAAACCATTGAAACTCACTAAGTCTGTCATGTAACAGTTGCTATGATATACACAATAAAAAATAGACAGGTTGATAAAACTTTCAAAATATTGTACTATGTTTGTTAGCTGAAAAGTAGAAAGTGTTCGGCGCAAAGCATAGACTAAGCTAACTTAACATCTCAGAATAATAACTAATACATATTATTCTATGGTTAACATTTAACTTGCATAGACCAAGCATTAAATTTTAGGGATATATAACTAAACAAACTTGTCATAATTAGAACACTTGAACACGGCATAATAAGGTTTTATCTACAGCTCAATTTCTCGACTACCAAACTCATTTACCAAACAATAAAACCTCATTGTTACCAGTAAGAAAAAAACAAAAGCCTATGACCCCACGGTATTCAAATTTGGAATTATGAATGGCCAGTGGGTTCCCGCTTTCGTCCCTTCACATTTTTTCCAAATAGAAGAATGATTGATAGAAACGTGTGATGTCTTTTTTGTTATTACGTCATTAGTAGTTAATTACTTGTGAACTCGATCATTTGTAACCTTGGTTGGTTTGCTTGCAGTGGAGCGAGAAGGAAAGCTACCGTGGAGAAGGCATGTTTAATTAGTGACGGTGAAACGCCATAGACAAAACTACTGGCACGTCCAACCTATTTAGTTAATGTGTGAAAAATGAAATCAATGTATTTGTGAAAACGAAAACAATAACGAAAAAAATAATGAAGTTACTGTCTAATTAAAAGGCAGACAGAATAATGACAATTTCTAACTTGTCTTTAGATTTAAAAAAAAGTTAAGTATAAGCCATACACAATAAAAAAATAAAATAAATAATAAAAATAAAAATATTTGAGCTTAAATTTGAGCTTTACAAATAATGCTTAGTTTAAAACAAATAAACTAAACTTTAAGAAGTAAATTAAAGATACGTAGTCCTAAATATAATCAAACATTTACAGTACTTAGGTATCTATTCGTAACATTGGCTCTATGTTTTAGTTCATATACAGCTATAATAACTCTAACATCAAATATTTATTATCTACATGACTATAACCTTTAAAGAATTAGTTTACACCGTCCAATCACAGATAAAATACTAATTGCGCCAATAAAAAAAAATATACAGAATTGCCACATCCAATTAGAAACAAAATAATAATATTTTATTTGGCGCTGGCAAACTCGCAGGTGTAGTGCGCATACTATGATTTATGGCAACACCAAAACAAATCGATCTATCTAATTGGATCGATTTGGATCCAACGCTTGGAGTCGCATTATGCTTTAGTTTTGAATGATTGCTTTATTGTTAGATAGAAAGAGAGCTTTCAGACCTAGTTTTATAGTTTTATACCAGCCATAATAAGTATGAACAATACTTACTAATATTTTTATTTTTTTTAAATTGTTTCTATTTCCTATTAACCGTGTCGCGTATCGGTGAAAGAATACTACCACTCTTTACTTGGGTGTCGTAAAAGGCGACTAACGGACTAAAGACTGCATTTATAGTCAACAGCATAGAGTAGAGCGGCGGTGGGCTCACCACCTGTCACGCTGAGCACATGTGCATCAGCTATTTTGGTGTCCTCATTGTCTAGTCTCTGACTAATAATTCGGGGATAATAGTCGTGATTATATGTTTAAGTTTACTATAAGTACACACGGCGTCAGATCAACCTACCCACAACTGTAAAATTTCTGCAATCAATTTTGAACTTTACTGTTTGGTTCTAAGGATCAATATTCATTGAAGAAATTTGACAGTTTAGGGTAGGTTGATCTGACGCCGTGTGTACCTACTAAAGTGGAAATTGCACATGATGAAAGAAGACCGGGATGAAAGGTACTGGATTTAAGACATGTGGTAGTCGTTTTTTAAAGAAATTTTCAATTTTTTTGTTACCAACATTGTTTATGGTAACACAGTTAAAATGGTGACGGTGATCAACCTACAATATGTAACGGCGAGAATCGGATCGTGTAGTATTAACTATTACGTGAAGATAAAGTAACTACAGCAGTAATATCGTGTATAATGTCAAGTATTCAAACCAAACGGATGTATCTGACATGTCGCTGTGCGTAGTAAGACAAGTACGTGTTATCCTTACAGGAAAATGTGTCATTTTTATAGATATATCTCAACAGAGATAATACTGTGTTATGTGCATAATAATGACATTGTCTTTATTTATATTAATTTATAAGGAAGGTGGGTACGTGATGTTATTGCGTGTTTGAGAATGTTTTTTTTTAAAGTAATTGATAATCAGCCTATAAACGTCCCATTGCTGGGCATAGGCTTTTCCATATGGACTACAGCATATTGGGAGATTGGGCCCTAACCTACCACGCTGGCCCAATGTCGGTTGACAGGTTTATTGTCATTATACTTTTTGGTAATGACCAGGCTCCTTCGCTAGTGACAGAAACCCGTGTTTAGTCTATGGTCAGATACGTAACCTCTTTTATCGGTCGTACAGTAGGTTTGCTAATCTAAAGTGCCTATTTTAAAAAACCATATACAAACTATCATTTAAGACAGGCGTTGGTTTACCGTGATATTATATAAAATCAAAACCGTAGATATTAACAAAGTAGGTCTCCGCATAGCGACATCAACCGTTGCGTTCACATAATTACAAGATAGTCACGTAGTGACGTGACACGTCAAGATGCAGACACTCCAACCATAGTACTACCAGCTACCGTCTTGAGCAAGCATCCGGCGCGTCAATCGAGCCAATATACCAACCAGTTTGGCAAGAGCCGTCGCGACAGTCCACACGACTCCCCCCGCCTCCGGGTTAGCAGCAAACAGAGAGGGGTCAGGGGTCAACCCGTACCGGCGGTTTGTAACAACAACAAAAGTCACTTGAGCACATTACAGTTTAATAGGGACTTCCTACTTATGGGCCCCGAGCGCGGCGCACCGAGATTTGTTCCAATTTCACATTTGATTTCGGAGGTCCGATTCTTCCTGGTCGCACGGCGGGAAAAAAAAAATATACACTGTTTGTAGGCTGAATGCGGCAGTGAGGTCGTTGCGTTTTTTACTTTTTTAAATTCAAAAACTGATTTAAAAAGTTTCAAGTTCATAGACAATGCAAAAGTTGCTAGAATTAAATTTGAAAAACGAATAAAAATATAGAATACAAATCGACACGTTATTAATTTAAAACATAAGTCAAGTAATGTGTTTAAACTTATTTATCTGTCGTACTTCTCGGTTATAAATAAGAAAGAGACTGCCAATAATTTGAAGGCCTCACACGAAGTTTATTAAAAAGCAATATAATGTCATTATCTAGGATATAAAAACCACATTACAGATGCTACGGTGAGTCTGTGCGCGGTGCGAACCGTCTTGATACTTTGTAGTGACCATTACCGTCCGACACAAGGTGTAGGTGCAATTATGATTTTGAGACTTTAATGCAGTAGAAAATGAAATGAGAACTAAGAAGTTATAACTTTAAAAGGTCGAATAAGGAATAATGACGTTTTATGAGAGAAGTGTGTGAATGAAGAAGCTTTTGATCAGATCGGAGGCGTTCTCGTTAAAGGTCAAGAATATTCTAAACGGAATACTCAGTATGAAGATTTTTATGTGAGTAAGTAAAGAAAAATTTGACTTGATGCCAGCTAAGCCATTAGCAAATGGAAAGCTGTGCATGGTCTCTGCCTACCCCTCCGGAAAACGGGCATGATGTAAGTATGTATGCATGTATAAAACCAACATGAAAATAGTCATAGAGTGTATTAAAAAATACATACACGTGAACAGCCATTATCTATCTGTAACTCTGTGGTATGTTGCTGTACAACAAAAAACTACTAAATCAACTTTTGTTATTGACATTGGCAATACTTTATGTCGCTCAGATATGGAGACTATATAGTGAAAAAGGTACACTTGAACGTAATTTAATGACAGGCAATTAAAAACTGCAGCTACTAATTGTAAGAAGTTAGAAAAGCTGACAAGTGCCCTTTTAATGGAACAAATAAGTTGATGGAGGGGAAATTTAAAATATTAATGAGCTAATATCTACTTATGATGGTGGCAAATGACTAAAAAATTGTACGAGTAGTTTTATTATTCAGTCAGTGTCCATGGTATTGATTTTTGCATTAGTTAATTGATTTATTAATAACAGAACTTTTTTGTCTAGATGCTTCTATATCTGTGGGAAGGACTGAACACAGCAGTGGGCCGTTTATAGGCTAACAATAGAATTTAACTGTTATGAATCACAAGTGATACGTGGAATAGGCAAAGGGTTTAGTTAAGTGTCCAGTTTCATAATAGTAGTAGCAAATGCATTTTTTTTAAACTACTTACTATTTCGGTAGCCATTTTAAATAATATCAATTTTTGTTATTTTTAAATTACATTTATTATTATCCTTATTAAATAAAAACTACAATTTCGGTAACAATTTTTAATAATGGCAATTTTACCTATTTTTTTACATTAAGCGTAACGCAGGCAAACGCAACCACGATTAGTACACGTGCGTTCAATGCGGGTTTCCTAGTACTCATGTTTTTTTCTATCGACACTAGCTTGTCTAGGACACATTTTTTGCATTGTTCATAATAATATTAAACCGTAACAACGTGTACTGTAAATGGATCGGACAGAGAGTGACATTCTATTGTAGATTGCATAAAAGAGTTTGTTAAACAATCTTTAAAAATTGTTTTTTTTTGTTACTATATTATGATAGATAGATAGATAAATATTATTTATTGCATATACATGTAAGACAGTTTTATATCAAATCTTTGATCAAATGTGAGCAAAGGCGGTCTTCCAGACAGAACCTTCCTTTGTGTAGTGGACCCAAGAAGGAAAAGGAGGCAGAAAAGATTCGTTCCATAGATTCATTCTTGCACATTTGATTCAAATTTGTTTTTTTTGTTACCTTCAAAAGATTAGTTTGATATTACAAATGATTATAAATGACAATTACGAGAAAGCTTTCTTTCGCGTACGCTCAGGTTGTGGAATGAGGTATCCTCACAAGAGTACAATATAGATTATGTAAGAAGTTCACGAAAATAATGGCACTTGGTGCTGTTGTGTTTCGTCCGACCTGTGAGGGTACCAGAGGCCCCTCACCCCCCCCCCCCCCCCCCTCCTCCCAATTCCTATTCCTTCCTTAAACCTATTCCTCCCTTAAAGGCTGGCAATGCGTCTGCGATTCCCCTGGTTTTGCGGGTGTCCATGGGCGGCGGTGATTACTCTCCATCAGGTGACCCGCCTGCTCGTTTGCCTCCCTCTTTTATAAAAAAAAAAAAAAAGGTATTTATAGGGTAAGGGCCGTAAGAGTGACGCCTCTGAGGGTAGATAAGTGGTTATCCACTTTTCTATTCTATTCACCAAGCGTTTATACGCTTGGTAAATAGAATGATGCATGGCATTATATGGGGATGGTATGAGATTGACATAATCCAACGATACGTCATTTAGAGAACTTTATGTTAATAATACATTTTGAAGAGCTAATTCATGAACGTTCTTCGATCAACGTCATTCGATTTTTCGTAGCAAATTACAAACACATAGTTTTAAGACTATTATCCCCAAAGGGTTAGTCAGAGACTAGGCAATGAGGACCGCAGAAGCAGTCCAATGCCATAGTCCACGGCTCACCAAATGACAAACTGCAAATGTGCTCAGCGTGATAGGCGCAGAATCCATCGCCGCTCTATGCTGTTGGATGTGTGCAGTATTTAGTCCGTTAGTCGCCTTTTACGACACCCAAGCGAAAAGAGGAGTTCAAAAATATATGATTGCCTTTTTAGAGTTATGAAACCAATACGACGCACCTCTACCGTATAGCTGGCCTATTTTGTAACTCGACTGACAGTTAAAATGATTATCACCCAAAGAAATTCGTCGTGCACTAATGTGTACTGTGCCAATTGACAATAAAAAATACAGAGCACGCGCGCAATGTACGACGAGATTCCTTGGGTGATCATCATTTTAACTATCAGTCAGGCCTGGAAAGAGTGACAAAAGAGGCCTTCATCAAAGGTACTGCACTACAATGTACTGTGGACACAATGTCATGGAAAAAACGCAGATGCTAACCAGTGGCCTTTATGTAAGGAAAAAAATGTAGATCGAACCTGTCCCTTACCCCTTAGGTGATTACGGGCATATTAAAGGAAATTGTTAGACATCTACGTAATAAGCAGCCGCCTTTAAAGAGTTGAGCAGCTTTCCAAATGGTTGGCTTTAGATGGGTGACCGGAAGTCATAATGGGAAAACAACGGGATATCTATCTATGCCTGAGAGAAAATAGGCATACTAATTTATGTAGACTAAAAATGTTTATAGCCGAATGTCTAGAATTAAATGGGAAATGGAGGTCCCAATTAGTATTAAGGCCAGAGAGATTGGCCATAATTTTTTTATTTTTTTTTAAATTAAATTTTGGTTGAATACAGTGGTCGTTGAAACTGTTGTGCAAAATTAGGAATGGATAATAGATTTAATCAAAAATTGAGTCAATAAAACGAGTGTCGTTACTCTAAGAACTCAGGTGAAAAGTTTTTCACAAAATATCGTGTGACGGAGGATTTAATAAGTTATCTGACAATAAAGAAAAATTACCGCTTCTGTCCGAAGCTTAATAATTATGTCAAACTTTTTAGCAGGCAGGTTGGGAGAAATATTGATTTAATCTTTAGCAAAATGGAGTCAACATGTGTTGTTAGTTGTTACTAAAAGTACATATGTTAAACCTATTAGTGTCAGAAGTGTCAGATTACACAGAAGACAAAACAGCTTGGATCTGAAATGCTTCAAGCACTCCCAACAGCTATTTCTAATTGTCTTTATTTAATTGATACTACATTGTATTGTAATTTTGTATTGCATCATTTTTATTATTTTTAAATTCATATTTTGTAATGACCTGGTAACGACATACTCTTTTTTTTGTTTGTAAATGTCTTTGCTTTTGTGCGCTGTGGTTTCTTGCGCCCATTCTTTGCCACAGTTAAAAAATTATGTCCTGAATGGGTGGTAGGTTAAAAAAGATTTAGACGATTCAAAGTACTTATTAATTGAGTTTATTGAATAAATATATTTTGACTTGACTTGACTTGACTTATTAGTTATTCTGTGGTTAAACTCTACTTTCGTAGTTTTTAGTAAATTTTTGTGATAAATCGCAACGAAATCATAGGGTTAAAGTACCCTAAACCGACCAGCATGTGTGAAAAACGTTATGAGAGTGAATGAATCAAAACAAAGTCATGGTTGTAGCAAATGGAAAGCTGTGTTCTCTGCAAACTCCTCCGGGAAACAGGCATGATATATGTATGTATACTACCTATGTATCGAAGGATAAAGGTACGAATAACATTACGTCAGTCTAAGCTAAAACATCAAATTATAGCTAATGATTTTGAACTAAACACGCAAAAGATAAAGCTCAAAATCAATCGGAGAATTTGACAGTTCTAATACAGTTGTGGTGTGTACAATCCAACGTCGGATGTACAAACAATGTTGTTAATTTACTATTTTTTTAATGCCTTCACGCCTTTAGCGGATAAAATCAATTAATGTAGGAGTATGTAGGTCGCGGTATTAATTAATGAGAGGTTTTCATAAAAAAAGAAATTTATTTAATTTGAGACGTTGATAGCGGCTCACAAAAAGATTACTACCAACCCCTCTATCCCCTTGGGTGTCGTAAAAGGCGACAAACGGACTAAAGATTGCACATAGATACAGCCAACAGCATAGAGCGGCGATGGGCTCATCACCTGTCACGCTGAGCCCAATATGCGCAGTCGCTATTTGGTGAAAAATTGCCTAGTCTCTGACTAATCCTTCGGGGATAATAGTCCCAATATGTATGTTTGTATATAGATTCTCGAGAAAACAGCTAACAACAGTGTCTTTTTTTCAAAAAAAACATTGAAATTCCGAGTGCGACTACACTGGCCTGCAAAAATAAGTATCACACTTTAAAAATTGCAATAACTTTTTATGTACAGAAGATAAACAAGACACACAAGACTTAAAAATGTTACTAATGTGTAATTTTCTATAGTGTCAAAGTAAGCTGATAAAAATTGCTATAAAACGTTTTTTATTTAAAATCTCTAACTTCCATAGTTTAGAAAAAAAATGAAATTTTAAAAGTGTGATACTTATTTTTGCAGGCCAGTGTAGATATTTGCACAAAGAAATGACAGTAATTTGTTTACACACAATCTTCATCGAACTTTGACGTAGGTAGTTATAGATCACTCCACTGATACTTATTAGCGAATATAGAGTTATTCTAGATTCTCGAATTAACTTTATGTTTTCATAAGCTTAGCCGAGTGATTGATTGTGGCAAACAAAACCCGTTCCTAAGAGTTGGTGGCACAGAATATTATGCATATTGTGCGACGGCTTACATAGTCGCACATCGGTCAGTATACAACCTTAGTCTTTAGTCTTTATACACTTTAAAACTTTCGCGTTCCATTATACACAAACATTCATACGGCGATTAACTCTAACTACTTATTAAAGGCATCCTTCAAAGATGGAGGAAGACTGCCGCGCAAACGGAGGCGGCACATCGCGACAGCAGTCAGGCCGTGACCGGTGCAACTCGGTCGAAACGTATAAAAATGTATGCGTAGAAATGCCTCTGCCTCACTTTGGGTAAACCAAATATTATTAATTACAATTATTTTTAAAACAACGACGTTGTTAGTAGTTTTCTTGTGAAAACCTCTCAAATATATTATGTAAAAATCGTGACACTAGATATTTTCAAAAATAATTGTGTATAATTTTGTTAACAAACTTTCTTCTTCGAATTTGGCCGTTTTATAAGGTAAAGGTACCATACTACGTCCCTATGAACTATAGTGTGCAGTGCATGTAACATAGTACATAACGGCATGAATGGAGCGGGCGGCTCCCGTGGCCCCGATACCGGCGCTGTCAAGGGAACCACTCTAACGCTGCGGTTTTTCTTGACAACCGTTGTTTTTTTTGTGGTACTTACTTGAAATGAGAAGTGTTATATTCAATAAAAAAAAGGATTTATTATTTTGAGATAAGTACTTAGTTATAACTTTTTCATATTTGACATAAAAATATGGTTTAAGCAATGATATTATTCTAATATAATTGCTATGAACGTAACATATCTATTGTACCTATATAATATCATTGGGTTTGAGTCATTTTTGTTCAAAAATAGATAATTGTCATTTTTACATACTTTCTTGAAATAATAATATGGTAAACCTAATTTGTTTTATAATTTTGCAATGAGTATGTCATAGATAATATTAATAAGTTTGTTTAATGCAGGGAATATCAGAATAGTTAAGTTACTTTCATAGCCATATCTTCTTAAAGGTGTCAAAAATTACTGAACTGTAATCCTTTATAGGAGAATCGCACTTTAAAAAGTGATGCTTCAGGTGAGATTTAAACCCATGACAAATGTCTTGGTTTTGTACTATTCAGTACTATTTGTATCTTGGTTTCACTACAATAATTGTTTATCGAGATTTACCGTCCAGTTATTTTTGTCTTTTTGCGTTATTTTTGCTGTATCTCAGCTTGATACAACACGCTTACTAAAAGAATGGATTGTAATAACATTTTGCAGGACAAGGTTGATTGACGGTGAGTATAACCATGGCCGCTGTAGCTTGTTTACTTCTTTCATAAAACATTAATTACATTTGAATAACGTTTCATTAGGTACTCCCATTTCCTTTCAACATCCAATGCATATTAACTGTGAATAAATTCCTTATATGTATATTTAATTATTCTAATAACATCAAGCCATTAATATTATATTGATTTAATTATGTTTTTAGTGTCTTCAACAATATTCAATATCTTAACAACCATTTCAGCTCATAGGATTCATTCGCAAGACATTATTACATTTATTAAAAGAGCAAGATTGAAATTCCTGTTCGTATAAACACCAAAACATTGCAATAACAATTATAAACCTTATTCATTATCACTTTAACGCGCTCATTGCTTTAATATGAGTTACGTATTTACCATGTCACGTGCTCGATTTCTGTGCAAGTGCATATATTGTGAACTTTTTTGTCAATGCCAACTAAAAGTCAGTGTCGGAAACAGGTTGCCTTACCCTACATAAAAAGAAAATATGCCACTTTCTCTTGAACGTAATTCTTGCGTTTCATTCGATACGATAAGGCCCTTTGCAGATTTGTTTGTATCGAATTCTTTACGCGTCATCGAATACGTGTCTTTGTAGTGCGCCGAAATCAAAAGGAGTTGAATTTATTGAGGTTCTTTAAAACTTTTTAGTGAACATTTTTAATGAATTGCGTTGTTGTAAATGTACTCTTTGTAGAATATTATTTAATAATTATTTTATAATGAACGCTATTTTGTTTTGTATAAAACTGTTTTTTAGCCTTTAATTAGACTAATTATAATATAGGTTATTTAATAGGCAGAGAAGTTTGTTAATTTTGCTATCTTAAGCCAAAAAATATTATTTATTTGGGCATTGATTTAAAGATGCCTTACGAAGGCTCGCTGACGTTTCGGAAGACGGTAGTGCTGACATTTCTATGACCCTAGTGGTAACGCAAATCGTCCACTCATCATTATGTGTTCTTAATTATAATAAAACAGAGTTAACAGCATAGTTGGAAGGGAGAAACAACGGCGAATGTACCTGACCTGAAAGGAGAGGTTCTTGTTTAACAAGGTCAGGTCAGTCGACGTCACCGAAAAATACTACCAACTTGTCTCATCTCTTAGGTGTCGTAAAAGAGCTACAAGCACTGAAGACTGCACATACATCCAACAGCGTAAGCGGCGATGACCTTAGCTAACTTCCTATCACGCTGAGCATACAGTTGATGTTTGATGTGCCGTGGAGTATGACAGCTATGCGATTCTCTAAGCGACACAGACGCTGCGAGCATGGCTGTGATAGATGTTACAGCCCTCACATACCGTTCGCTGCAGTCACGGTTGTGGTCAAAGTTGAGGCTGTTTAACTCACAGAATACCGATTTTATACCTACAATAAATGTCAAAGAAAAAAAATCCCTATTACGCCGCTTACCAGCCGTGCGGAGCTAGTGTCGAACAGCATACGCTCACCGCTGTTGCAACCGCTGCTACCAAGGCTTAAACGATGTTTGCGCTTATGCCTAGTTCGCACCTGTGCTAGTAATTTAGTAGAGTAGAGATACATTGCTTCGTCACTTTGCTAATTTTCAAATAAGCAAACTAGCAAAGCAATGTACTTCTACTCGACTAAAATACTAGCACAGGTGCGAACTAGGCATTAGAGAATCGCACTACTGTGCACTGCTGCGATCCTCATTGCCAACTCTATGACCAATCCTCTAGGAACAATAGTCGTGAGTGCAAGTAATCCCTCCTAATGAGTCCTTTCGCCGTCCAATCTCGTTTCGCGCCACGTTGTATAACCGTCCGAAGCGGGTAGGAGTACCGTTGCACATTTTTTTATCGCTTCATATTATCAGCGTGCGCGCGTTTTTTTGCCGGCCCCGTCGCAACGCAACCGCGCTTCGGACCGTGACAGTGGCGAAAAAAAAACGCGAGCGCATTTTTTTTCGTTTCTCAGTTATTATTAAGTTAGTTCACTGCGGCCGGCGAAATATTAATTACTCTATTTCGATTGGTGGCGTTGATTAAATACGGGTATTTGGTGTTCTGGTTTTCTCATTTTGATATTCAGGTGTTATCACAGAATAACCTAATTTTGTTTCTGTGTTCTATTAAACTAATATTATTAAGTTGGTTATTTTGGTTATAGGAAGTATTCTCTGAAACTACTCATCTGGTTTAAAAAAAATGTATGGGTTATGTAATTGTTTGTTTCCCAAATAATAAATAAATAAAAAAATAAACTAACCTGTCAATTTTACTAAAACAACCGAGACTAACTTAGCGTGCCTTCCGAATTACGAAAGAATCTCGAGATATTTTAATCTGTGTTAATGTATACTAAATGAGGTTTGGACTTTTTGGCGGCAAACTGAAGGAAGGTTACGACAAGCCCTCGACCTTTTTATGCGAGCGATTTCTTTTCATGCTGCTGTCAAAATATGACCTCACGGTTCACCTGTTGTTGCTTAATCACCTCACATACATACAGACATACAAACATAAACTCACGACAATTATCCTCAAAGGGTTAGTCAGAGACTAGGCAATGAGGACCGCAAAAGCACTGCCTCAATCACCATTTTACAAATAACAACATTGCACATGTGCCCAGAGATAGGTGGTGAGCTCATAGCCGCTTTATGCTGATGGGTGTATGTGTAGTGTTTAGTTCGATAGCCGTCTTCTACGACATCCAAGAGAGAACTTTTGGAAAGTGTGAACAAGTGAGCTGGCTGTTTGGAATACCATTATGCCCATCGAAAAGAGTGGTTATTTAAAAAAGTGACTCATAGAGGTTGAGTAACAAAAAGTTTTCGCGCCCATGCCAAGAATGGATGTAGGCCGACCTAAAAAGAATGTTATTCTCATTTTTAATCAAACACATAAAGGAATTATTGAACGATAAATCGCGGGGAAGGGCGGGGCGGAGGGGCGGCCGGTGGTTTTATATTTATTAATTTTCGCATCACACCGACGAATACTTACAGATGCATTCACACCAGCGCTGTGTGAAATCACACCGAATACGAACGCAGTCATTCGCACTGTCAAAGTCGTAGTCAAAGTAAGAATACTCAATACTTTATTGCATTCCATAAAGTTTAACAATAAAAGATGATAGGTTCATTGCAAAGTATCAATCATGGATCCTGTCTGACGCCTTTAATTTTCGAAAGGATAGGGGGTGACTCATCACCCCAAACGTTCAAAAAAAGATGCGATAACTTTTTATACGTTCTTTGAGGGTAGTTGTGTTTTTCAGTATTCTCTTATTTTAGCTTAAGTAATTAGTAGCATATCTCACTGATTTGCGGACGGTCGTGGATTTTGCTATTTTAACCTCGCTGGGGTGACCGATCACCCCACTATCCTTTTACTATTGTGTTTTTTTTCATAGGGCTTTCGAAGGGCAGGAACCTTCTGGAAGTGAACCCCCTTTTAAACCGCAAAAACAAGCACGGTGCTCAATGTGTCCAAGAATAAAGACAAAAACCTTAAAATTGTTTGTGTAAAATGTCATTTGCCGGTATGTGCCGATAACCGTAAAGATATTTGTCTGAACTGCATTAAATCATAAATATATGTAGATGTATGCATATAAGATACTTACAATTGTTTTATATTCTTTGATTTGGAACTATATTACCTACATGTTTCTCTAAAAATAAAGTGATATTTTTGTATACATAAGTAAGTATATGTTTTATTTATGCAAATAAGTTGTGGGGTGCTGGATCACCCCCCTATCCTTACGTGTATGCAAGAAAAGCCTATCCTGCCGAAGGTTAAGACACCAAAAGGAAGCACATGACGTGCAGTTGTAATTTGGTGAAACATGGTCTATGGCAGTGCTCTACTTTTTCGATCCCCATTGCATAGCCTCTGACTAACCCTTTGAGGATAGTAGTCGTGAATCTTGTACATATTATGTAACTTTTTTGTTACAGTACTGTGTTACACTACTGTGTGATTGATGCCTGATCGAACGTGGGGTGTGGTCAGCGTATTTATTAAAATCTCTTCATTCGAGAAGGAAAAAAATAAAATGGCCTTTTATCTCGTTATTTTATACCTTCAAAATTCGCGAGAAACTCTTTACGATTATTAATTAAAATGTGTAAAAAAATATCTATTATCGCGAAAAGGTTGGTTTATTTTTAAGTCCTTATTCCATAACGGGTGAGTTGACCTTCATCTCACATGATGGTAAGTGACGATAAAGCCGAAGGTGGAACATTCACTCAACATTCTCAACTACTGAACTGACTATCTTATCTCTAACTGTCGGAAAAGAACCAATGCTATAACATTGATGATATAGTGGTACTAATAAGCTACTAGGACTTTTAATGAGCTCAACCACCAATCAAAACAAAATTTGTACTACTGGGAAATGAACCTAGGACTGAGACCTAAAATCAAGTTAAAGTTATACATACTTTGAAAACCAAGTTAAAGTTACACTCAAACACTCCAGTGCTGCAAGAAAACCTTCTTAATTTAATTCGTTACTACTTATATTTTAATTTTTTATAATTTTTTTATGTAAGTATTTAATGTTGAAGAACTGCAATTAATAAATGAATAAGAAGTTAAAGTTGTTAGAATGTTGATAGATCATCAAAGTTTTTAGAATTTGGGCCATTACCTATCTCTCTATAGCTCAACGCGGTTTGATGGATTTGAACAACTACCATGTTACAGCAAACCGCACCTTCCATAACTTCTTATTTTGAATTACAGTTTAATAACATATTTGTTACAAACATATGATCACGACTATTATCCCCGAAGGGTTAGTTAGAGACTAGGTAATGAGAACAGCAAAAGCAGTCCTCTACCATAGTCCACTTTTCACCAAATAGCGACTGCACATGTACTCAGCGCGACAGGTGGTGAGCCCATCGCCGCTCTATGCTGTTGGATGTATGTGCAGTCCATTAGTCGCCTTCGTTAATTAGTAATTTGAGAATTATCCTATAAACATCCCAATAGCGCAAGGGGAGATTGATCCATAACCATGCTGACTGACCCAATGCAGGTTGGCGAGTTAAATTGTAAAAGTTGTTGATTACGACTCATTTTTGTACGCATACGGCGACCTTACAAAAAAACTTAACCCGTACAACCATAGTTCAAAGTTCAAGTTATAAAGTTACCCAATGATACCAACATTCACTTTCTGTGACCGGCTTTAATTATATTATTACTTTTACGCGGACAGGAAAAATATTTCGTGCACTCTCGACTGTTTTATCCTTTTATGAGATCTTGAGGTTAATGAGGCGCGGAAACGTATTAAAACTTTGTGGATGTTGCAATTCGTTTTTGTTTTTAACCTCACTTTAGGGTAGAGTTGAGTATTAAAATTTGCTGAAAGGCGGAAAATCTTTACTTAAAAAATACATGGGTTATTTGAAAGTATTATAGATAGAGACTTTTGTTATTGACACGACATTAGATCATTAGAAACAATTGTAACCTAATTGCGTTTGTGTTTGTGTTGAATATTGATACCTACTTAAACTTTTTTAATAAAGAGAAATTTGTTTAATGACCTCCGTACTTAAATATTAATCATTTATATAGAAAACATAGACCTAAAAGTCATTACTAAGACATTCTTTTAAGTTGAACTCTTGTTTTAAATGTTGTGTCTCTGTATTAAAGTATTGGAGAAAAAATGCGAACATCAGGTTTAGACATTGTGTCTAACTTTAGACATATTTTTGAAGTAAGAATTTAGAAGTAAGAATTCAATTCAATTTAAGTGCCTTCATGTGTGCTAAGGTACTGTTTCAAGAACTCAGAAAATACAAATAAAACCAAAGAAATCACTTTTCACTTGTAAATACGCACTAAATTATCGATTTAACATGCATTTGACTAATTATTTTATCAAATCGCCGAGACATGAGCGGCGGCCATGTTTCGGCGCTTTAGACCTTTTGGTCTCGAGAAAAAAACATTGTAGAAGCGGTCTAGTGCTGTATGTTTTGATTGTTTAGAAAGACGATAAATTATTGTTTTAGCTCTTTTGTATAACTTTAAAAAAATAGAACAAGACTTTTGCTTGGGATAGCTCCTCTAGTACGTAAGTACATTATAACTCAATGGTGCCGTGTGTTAAAAAAACACAACCAACCCATCTCTTCCCTTAGATGTTGTAAAAGGCAACTAACGGACTTAAACTGCAGAAACATCTAACAGCGTAGAGCGGTGTTGGGCTCACCACCTGTCAGGCTGACCATCACATGTTAAGTTATACTGCTTCTGTGGTCCTCACTCTCTATAGTCTCGGACTAACCACTTGGGGATAATAGTCGTGAATTATGTATGTAGATGCGGTCACCCATCTAGGGGCCATTGCGAGGGTTGCTTAACTATCACGATTTATTAAACGGTTTGGCTACTCTTGCCAAGCCGCGAACGATATGAAGTCGATGATAAGCAAGTTATCGATATCTCCTACATTATTAATTCATTTTTGTATAATTTATGCGATTCATAATGCAAAACCTGTTTGCGCTAACCTAATTCCCTCGGTCTTATAATTTCGTAATAAACTTATTGGCGGATAGTTTTATTACTGCAATTCTTTAGTTTCATATACTTAATTATTGGATTAAATTAATAAAAAGTCTCATGAAGCTCGAATGGACTGAGACTGGTTGATTTTTATTCTAGTAAACATTTTATCCTATGTCTATATAGCGTTGTGAATGCAAAATTTCAATAATAAAGATAAAATGTCCTTATAAATAATTGAATAAATTCGATGTAGTAATTTTAAGTTAATTTTAAGATAATTTTGTACTTAGTACATTATAAACGGACACAGGCCTTCTCACATGGATAACAGCACTTGGCCATGGAGAGGTTGGGCCATATGCCATAACCCACCAAGCTGGCCCAATGCGGGTTGGCGGTTTAGTAACATTGTTTTTTTTTTCTCTTTTAAAGAATGGCTTCGTGCGGCCAGCACATTTAGCCAGTGTCAAGTAAGATATTACAGTGAATATTTTCTTTGCATAAAGTAGATGATAATTAGTGATAATTAATGTTTAATGGTAAATGTTATTCCCCAAACCCTTGAGACTCAATGAAGCTGTGGGACTTTATTCAAAAGTCAAAAGTCAAAAGTCAAAATATATTTATTCAATAAACTCAATTAATAAGTACTTTGAATCGTCCAAATCTTTTTTAACCTACCACCCATTCAGGACATAATTTTTTAACAGTGGCAAAGAATGGGCGCAAGAAACCACAGCGCACAAAAGCAACGACATTTACAAACAAACAAAAAGAGTATGTCGTTACCAGGTCAATACAAAATATGAATTAAAAAAAAAATGATGTAATACAAAAATATTGAGATCTCACACGGACTTCTTAAGAAAATTTTAAAAGTGATGTTGTACTGTTTTTTTTTTTTATAATGGCTCGTCATAGTGACTGCATCCTGCCTGATGGTAAGCAGCCGATGCAGTCCAAAATAATGAGAGCGCTCCCCACCGTGGAACAAGCACGATAACGAGCTCACCCAGTCTATCAAGTGCATCGAGGAGGTATTTAGCGGAGCCGTCCCATAGATGGGAACAATACTTCATACTCGATCGCACCTGAGTTTTGTACAGCAAACAGCGCTGCTCGGGAGTGGAAAACCGCCTCATCTTATTGAGAATACCCAACTTTCGGGAGGCAGTTTAAATAGCACTCTCGATGTAGCATTTTGGATTCAGTTCCTGGCCGATGTCCATGCCAAGAATGCTGAGGTTCACAGAAATGGGTAACGGAGAGTTCTGAAAAGAGGGAGGAGTAAGGAAGGGAGTTACCTTGGACGAGAATGCACAAACCTGGGTTTTGCTAGCATTAAACTCGACCAGGTTTTTGGATCCCCACTTAAAGACACGATCGAGAGTCAGGTTCACTTTGGCAACCAGTTCTTGCCTTTTCACCATGATATCGGCTTGCTTTGCCGCAGGATGTCCCAAGTACCGCTCATGCACCGTACTGTCATCCGCATAACAATGAATATTGCCCAAGGACAACATATCATTAATATGCAGAAGAAATAGAGTAGGTGAGAGCACAGAACCCTGCGGCACTCCGGCATTGACTTTGTAGAACGCGGAGAACTTACCCTCAAAGGACACGAATTCTCCGCCCTTCTAGAAAGTCTGCAACCCAGGCGCACAAACGGGGCGGCACACCGAAGGCCGGCAACTTGGAAAGAAGGGAACGATGCCACACTCTATCGAAAGCTTTGGCGATATCAAGGCTAACTGCCAGGGATTCGCCATGCTTGTCCATCGCTTCACCCCACGCGTGAGAAACGTACGCTAGAAGATCACCCGTTGATCGCTTTGCTCTGAACCCATACTGGCGATCATGGAGCAGCGAGTGATCCTCTAGGTAGTGAATGAGCTGGAAATTATTTATCCGCTCAAACACCTTGCACAGCACAGAAGTTACAGCGATGGGTCGATAGTTGGCCGGATCCGAGCGATCCCCTTTTTTGGGGATGGGTTGTATGTTCGCCTCCTTCCAAGACATCGGCACAATACCAGTATCGTAAGACTCCCTAAACAATCGTGTCAATACAGGAGACAACTCAGCCGCGCATCATTTGCCAACACTCATGCACGCTCACGAATACTTAATACTAAATAATCCACCATTATGACACATTAATCTTTATTATTGAAATTTTGCATTCACAATGCTATAAATTAGATATAATGATTTAATGATTATAACTTACGATAAAATGTTTAGAAGAAAAAAAGCAACCAGTCTCAGGAAAATTCGAATGGGATTCGAACCCATGACCTTTGGATTGCCGGTCCACTGTCCACTGCTCTAACCGCTGAGCTACTGAGATCCCAGAAGACTCGTTGTTCTTCTTTCTAGTAGTTTACGCTGCAAGCCAGCGGTATAAGCGGTATTACGTCACTGTGAAGGCTTACCTACCCTCTCAATCACATTCACATTAATATTCGACAAAACACAAAATAAAGAAAATAAAACAAAACTGCAGACATGACGCTTCACTTCCCCGCCAAGAAGTCCTGTCAGTCAGTCAAAAGGTTAGAACGTTTTTAAAACCACCAAAAATACTTAACATAGAGATCTATACTCTATGGTTGCAGTTAATAAATGAGGCGACGACACACCATGTCCCACAAACGTCAATCAAGAATAGACTTGTACTTGTACATCATGCGAAATGCAAATAAGAAGCTATTTTGAAATTCAAATGTAACCACAAAAAAGAACGAGCCGAGTATTTTTCCTCTAAAGGACGCTCCTATATACGAAGTACTAGGAGCGCATAGAAGAAAAGAAGTACCAACAAATACTTGGAAACCAAGAAAACAGTGCATTAACAAGTCGCACGCACAACCCCACAGTGGCAGGCACATCGCAAGATTCTATAGGAAAGAAGAACACAGTGTCGTTTGCTGGAACACCGGCGAAGTAAACGTTGATTGCCTTGAAGGAGCTCGGATGTGCTCCGTCCCTCTCTTGCGCGGGGTGTATCGCTATTGCCGTCTTGCTCCAATCGTTACGCAAAACAAGGCTTTTAAAGAATGCTGGTGTGTTATCGATTGATGTCTGTGCGCTTTTTAATTGCAATTGAAATATTCCCTTTTTGTGTTATACAACATGTAAAAAAGACTATTTAATTTACATAATAATAATGCAACGTACCGTTAGCAAAATAATTATTTAATTAAGCACTTATAAGTACTTAAGTAAATTTTTAATTGCTA
Organism: Scoparia ambigualis; assembly: GCA_963921215.1. NCBI lineage: Eukaryota > Metazoa > Arthropoda > Insecta > Lepidoptera > Crambidae > Scoparia > Scoparia ambigualis. The sequence goes on along the minus strand of OY992515.1, from coordinate 9,102,089 downwards.
AGTTAACAAACATGAGAAAGTATCCTATTTTATTATAAATGTTCCAACCCCAAGTAAAACCCGAAGTGTAATCAAAATGAACAAAATTAAAAAAAATCTGTTGAGACAATTTGATAACTGACGTTTGCTTTGTTTTGTTTCATTTGCCTACATTCAAGTAGGTAGGTTCACAAACACTTGTCGGTTTAAAATCCACCATTATTTCACATTAATATTGGAGAATAAACTTTCCCTCCAAAAAGTCCTTATGGATGAATACATCACTAATAAAGATGAACTCATACATACATATAATCACGACTATTATCGCCGAAGGGTTAGTCAGAAACTAGGCAATGAGGAATGTAAAAGCAATCCTCTACCATAGTCCACTTTTCACCAAATAACGACTGCACATGTGCTCAGCGTGACAGGTGGTGAGCCCATCGCTGTTCTATGCTGTTGGAAGTATCTGCAGTCTTTAGTCCATTAGTCGCCTTTTACGCCGTCAAGGGAAGAGATGGGGTGGTAGTAGGTATTCTTTTAAACCCTTTATCGAGCAGAGCATTTTGAAAATTTATATTGGTTCTCGACCTTATCTCAATAAAGTTCAAAATATGTTGTCAATAATATTATACAAGATATTGAAAAAGAAATGGAAAATGTAATAGAATTAATAATATTGTACTGTATAAAAGATTGAAAAAGAGAAAATTCAGAAAAAAAGAAAGAATATAGTAAAAGAAAAACAAAGACAATAAGAGTAGAGCTCTTATAGCGACCTCCTTGGTCGAGTGGTTTGTACACCGGTTTTCATGGTGTCGCCATCTCTGAGGTCCCGGGTTCGATCCCCGGTCGGGTCAATTTAAAGAAAAACTGTTTTTCTAAATTGATTTCGGGTCTGGGTGTTTTTCTATGTTTATGTATATTTATCCATTATCTTACCATATAAACGAGTTTCACAAGAATACTCATCTTGGTCTAGATAATTGGTGTGAGCGTAAACAAAATTTGTAATTTAATTTTATTTATAATTTATAATTTATTTATAATTTAATTATAGCTCAAGATTATTTAACCCCTAGAAAATAAAAGAAAATAAATCATAAAAAAACCTTAGGTTAAGTAACCGTTAGACGTCTTTTTTCTTTGTTCTTTGCCACAGTTAAAAAATGATGTCCTGAATGGGTGGTAGGTTAAAAAAGATTTGGACGATTCAAAGTACTTATTAATTGAGTTTATTGAATAAATATATTTTGACTTTGACTTTATAAATTTACATACATCACGCTCGTTTCCACAGCCACAGCTTTCCATTTGCTTGGAATCTGACACACATCCTTTGCTTCATTTACCTACTCTCTTATTATTGTTCATACACTAACTACCTAGATTACTTAGATTAGAGGCCATACGCGATTTACAGCAAGATTTCTCAAAAAACGAGTTTCTTTGCAAACTAACACACATTTTTAAAGTCTAGCTAATATTGAGAATGAATGTAAAAAACAGGTTTTTAAATGCGTCATCATTTTCTAATTAGACTGTTGGTAAAGGGCAAAGATGATATCGCGAAGATGCAACGGATAAAGAAAATACATAAAACATGGGAGAATTACATTAAGAGTTTTCATTTATACCAATTATTTTGTTATACTGTAATATATTTCTTTAAATAGGATTATATTTAAGTAAAATTAATTTTAATAATTATGATATCAATAAAAAATAAGCGTTTAGTAAAAACTTTAACGTAAAAGAGTCTGGCTAACGAAAGCTGAACCTCGTAGTTATTTGATTGGCTACACATTGTCTCTATGTGTGTCTATGAGAGGTGTCATGTCGTATGTCAAATTGATTTTTTTCTGAGAAAATTGCAGCTGTGTGAGTGACCCTGTGTTACCCAGTCATGTTTTTTTTTAATTTGCCGCGTTTTTCCTGGTTTAGCTTTCGTTAGCCAGACTCTAATGCTAAATTAATATACCGAATGGTGTATTTTAGTAAGACTATGAACACATAGTCGACCTTGACTATTGACAAATAGTCAAGGTCGTAGCAAAAATTGTCAAAATATTTCAGTCGGTTTTGAACTCTAAACCCAATATGTTCTAAACCCAACAGTTAAAGCCTTAGAAAATGGCCGCGCTGTGTTGATTGTCTGTTCTTATCAGTACTTAGTCTCCCAGCACTAAGTCTTGCAAACCAATACGACGTAGTGGTATACATTCATAAGAGTCCAATTGTTGCATCTTAATAGCTAAACTGATTAATTGTTGTGTGTACGTATGATTATATTTCTATTATATTGATAACTTTTTTGGTTTTATTTTATTATTTGGTTTTTCAGTCAGTGTCAAGTAAATAGGATATAATTACATATTTTTTAAGTACTTACTAATAAATGTTAATGAGTACCTAGTGATAGAGATAATTAACAGTAACCTTTTGAGTTTCTGTTAATAAATAGGTCAAGGATCATAAGACCGCCGGCGGTCTCGAAACAATTGACTTTTATTTGTGTCTGGTTTTACGATCCTCAAGGGGTTAAGATGTGAGACTTTACTAAGTTCACACATGGACATCTTGAGAGAATTGTTAAAGTGACGTTGCTCTGTTTTGTTTTATGTTTGCCAACATTTATGCACGCCCATAACACTTAACGAGTGAAATGTAGAGCTAGGCGTTGTACCCATACATGACAGAAACTGATTAATACTCTTTTTTGAGAATTTTTTAGACTTATATTTTTATAAAATCGCAAACTTATTAACTAAGGCCGACGGTATTACCATCATCTGACGGAGACTAAGTGAAAACGGTATCACAAGATGTTATAGAAAAGATAACGTATGCTGTATCATATGAGACGTGTATTAATTACAGGAAGCTAAGACATATAGCAACATATTATGCAGATATAGTTCATGCATTACGCATGCAAGTAAGAATGCTATAATTCATCAGGTAGAGTCGGAATAAAAAACTTGATTGCATATTATTTTTATTAGAGTACTATTTTTACGTTATTTACGACATTGTGTAAAGGTTTTTGATTGATTTCTCCAAATTTGTCTATAAATAACACAATAATATATTTATGTGATAGCAATTATTGTTATTGGTACATTTGCAAGCCAAGAGTCCTAAAAATAATTATCTAGAAAGTATGACGTCATCATAGATATATGATTTGCTTCAAGTCAGCGAATGATTTATTTTAATTGTCAAAGTATAAACAGAAATACAGTAAGTAATTGAATTATTTTCTGGTGCACTAGAATCGAATTGCCTATACTTAGCATTTTTTTTGTATTTATTACACAATCAGGTTCTACATAATATAAAAGTGACTCTACAAACAATATGCGAGTCATCTATCAAACTTAAAAAAAAATTGCAGTACGACTTGTCGTATTGCAGTTTAATTTTGTAGTTGCGGTTTCACAAAAAACATAAATATTTTCCACCATAGTAGTTAAATAACTTAGCTCTTAGGCTTGACTAGCTTACTTCTTTTGTTGATGTTACATATTTTTCTTCTCTTCATCTAAGTAATACGAAAGAAACGTCACCGCGACTCATGCTTTGAATCCCCGTATCATTATAATCAACCGCGTTAATCTGGAACTTACTTAATCCAAAGCTCATTAACTACTAGCTGTTCAACAAAACATTTGCAGTTTTACTTAGTTGAAGGTCAAATTCAAGTAACGTTTACAACTTTATTTCAAATTACTAAAGTGCATTTGAAAAGTCTAGACTTATACAGACTTTTTTAAATAATTAATTTAGAGAAAACATGGGGAAAACGAATGCTCTAAGAGAAAACACTTGGCCTTTGTTTTTTAGTGTGCATAGTATGACCACTAAAACCTTTTTTCTTAGTAATGTCTATAGACAAACTTAATAACTTTTAAACATTAACACGATCAAGGAAGTTTTAAAAAGAAGGTTAAATGCATTTTGCTCTCGGTTATTTTACCTTTAAAAAATTTATAAAATGTGCCAGTCATACCACAAGCGCACTTTTTAAAATAATTGTTTTAAACCTTTTTTTTCTCCGAGTCACGTTCCCGTTCGAATTAGAAAGATACAAATCTGTTATTATAATTATTTTGTGTGTAATTGTAAAACACATTTGATACATTAACATTAACATGTGCAACTACAATAATATTGCAATTACACTATTTAGTTTTGTAGTTTTGCTTTCACTACACCAGAGGCGAAAGCATATTCGGAACAAAATCAGAAGTTTTTTAAAAATTTGATTGTTTTAAAAGCGTTAACAGCATAACCATTGGCAAAACAAAAACCGAACGTTGTAATAAAATAACCTAACCCAGTGTATTCGGTTGCAGGTTCGTATCTTGTTTGTGGTTTTTTTCATATGTTATAAACATAACCAATTTATATATTTAATCTTCTTTGCAAAAAAAAACTGCAAAAGGCGGACTTGACGCCACATGGCATTCTCAACCAATTCCTCAGTCCCAACACATTAATTTTCTTGGGTGTCATAAAGGCGGCAAACGGATTGAAGACTGCACACACATCCAACAGCGATGGGTTCACCACTTACCACACATGACCAGTTGTGCAATTGTTTGGTGAAACGTAGCGTGTGGCAGTGCTCTGCTTCCGCAGTCCTCATTGCCTAGTCTCTATCTCTTTGGGGTAATAGTCGTGAGTATGTTTTATAACTAAGACTACCATATGGCGTGGTATCTTCAAGTCTAACAGTACCCGGAATGTTTTGACTCGGGCCCATCGGAGCGTGCACTTTTTTGTAGGAAACTGACGTATCCGGCGGGAGGGCGACACACGACGCGCGGTATACGAAAACGCGTCTCGAGATAAACATGTACAGTTTACTAATTCGTTGTATTTTGGGGACTGCTTCTGCGGTCCTTATTGCATAATCTCTAACTATCTCTTTGGGGATAATAGCCGAGCATCTATGTGAGCATTTATGTGTTGTAAAAGTTCCAGTTTTGAAAAGGTTTTTTTTAAGAAAATCATAACTTTTACTGAATATGATACATAACGTTAGTAACTACACTTGTATTGTCCCACTGATGGACCTCCATCATTAATATGAATGGGACCATATCACGTAAGATTCATAGTGGGCATTAATATTTTACCAATGGAAATACCCTTGAGCATCATCATAGACAACAAACTAACAGAATATTATAACCGTAGACAACCAATGGAATATAATTTCATTTGTAACAAAAAAGTTTCACACAAAACATCTGATAACATCAAAACATTAAATACTCGTAACTTGTTCATACAAAAAGCCAGTACGTAAATAATTTGAATAAAACATAATTAAACATGAAGCGCAATCGATTTAAAAAAGTCTCAAAGAATCTCATATCTTTCGATGTGTTTTAAAACACTAACGCATTCACATTACCGCTGTTTCCCTTACAAATTAAAATCTGTAACTCTAACAAGTGATAATGACTTTTATTACTTAAAAAATAAAGTTTACATCGCACGTAAACACCTTATCAACCGCTTTGGTAGTCAGATGTCTGTCAGATAAAATACTCGTAGAATTTTAAAATTCACCCATACTGTGTCTTAAGTACTGTTTTTTGCTGGACCGTCACTTTATGCGCTACGTAATTTATGGTAAACAAAGAGCTTTTTCTTCTCTATGGTTGTTGCATTTTATGGGCCTTTAAAAATTAACCTCAAATTCATTAAAAACCTATTTTAGTTACTTTTACACTTATTGTGTTTCAACACTGCCTTTTAAATTGAATGTATTGCAACCCTTTAAAGTCGGAATATTAGTTAATTGAGATTGTTATGAATAACATCATCTCATCCTCAGATCTCATCAGCCTATAAACCTTCCATAAGTGACAGTTAAAAAAACCATAATTAAGTACTTACCTACACTTCATTTACTAATAAATTATCTATACGAATAGAAACAATAGAATATCATTTAAGTACAAAAAAGAAATTTGGTCTTTGCACAGCAGATAGAGACAAAATAGGTTAAATACTAAAAAAAACATAAAAGAATACGGTATTGTTGAAAACCACAGATCTTAACACACTATTCGGAGAGACAAAATTAAAGCGTTCAAATGTTTCTCTTACTAAGGTACTAACCACTCAAACGTTGTGTTTATGATTTCGCGCACACATATAAATTTTACGGCGCTCTTTATCTAAACTGCGAAATGCTATTAGTGATTGTCATATCGTATTAATTTTCATAATATTACACAACAGCAAAAAAAAGGAAAATATACTTTACTTGTCTATAGCTTGAGTTGCAATTTCCTCGCGGCTTATTACATACGCATCTTCAGTAAGAAAGAGTGGCATGGAAATTCTGCTTACAGCAGATTACGATTATGAAACCCACCTTTTTGCTATACAAATAAGGTTCGGTATTAATTGGATTTCACGCCAGCTTATAAGACGTTTCAATAAAAACACATCGATACATCAGTTACCCAATAAAGATGTAAATGCATTATATTTTTTTGCTCGATAGCCTATCGTATTATCGTTGGAATGAAAAATTCTTAATTCGCGTACACGATTTTATGGCGGTTTTTACGTATTTCTAGATATCCAATCGATTTCACTATGATGTGCGCTCGAAGTTTACGATAATTTTTGCATTTTATTACGCGTGTGGTCTAGTGCTCTAGTGTGGATAAGGTTGAATTAAAATGGGCTTAATTGTTAAAGAATTAAGGTAGACATTTGATGTGTATTTCTCTTGTTTTATGATCTTATACTATACACGGCAAAAAGGTGATGGTTATTAGTTCACGAGTAAATTTTTTGATAAACAAATTAAACAACAAATATCTTCTAGTTGTGTACCTTTCTCCATATATTCTTCTTTGTTCCTTTGCTTGTTCTTTCTTTGTTTACCTTTATTGACAACCGAATATAATGGCAAAAAAATTGCTGTCTAGATGTGTATCTTGTTTTTCAAAAAGGATATTATTATTTTTACTTTTCAACCAAAGACTAACTTAGGCATATCTGAGGGTAATCGTAAAATATTATATTCTTTTCATTTCTATTCTAAAAGCGTACACTACACAGGTACCTACCTATAGGTACTTTAGGTATCCCTCTCAAATTCTGTGATTTCTTTACTAAAACAGCGTGTTAGGTGGTGAGCCCATCGCTCTATAATGTTGGATGTATGTTTAGTCTTTAGTCCTTACGCCTTTTGTGCAAGGCGGACAGCATTTGATTTCAATACCTACCTATTTACTGATTTGTGTTAATAAAAAGGAGGTAATATCTACCTAGGTACTGTTAGAAAAAACAAATCGATTAGCACATCCCTAATGTCACCGTACCCCGGCACTAGTTGCCGAAGTTTGACAGTTCATCTACCACGCTTTCGAGTATGTTGTTGTAAAATACTATAATGTAATTATAATAAATGGTTATTGTGAAGAATTAAGTTTATTCCTATTAATACATAATGGAAAACTTTGCTGCGCAAACAGCTCTGCCGTCAGTTGCATTTTCCCTTGGCATGGCGGCAGCCTGTTTTTACGAGCTTTTCTACCTACTAAGTCATGCGGCGAAACTGGTATGGTGACCATGACGCGTTTATTAACGCGGCACGGTATAAATGATGTAGACAATGTAGAGAGGTTTTTGTTATGTTAGTCAATGCAAATGACTAAGACCGGTCGTGGTGGAGATTCATTGGTCTCCAACAAACCATTGAGCTAAAAGTACAATGCAGTTTTAAACCAAAGAGTACCAGTCTGGACAGATCCTAGTGCAAAAGCGTTGAAAAATTTCGTCAGGTCTAACCAATACCGGTGGCGGAGTGGTCAACGCAGCCTAGCCAGCATAGCGGAGGACGTAGGTTTCATTCCCACATGAGGTGGACATTTTTTTTACATCAATAAGTATCGAAAATAATAAATTATTACAAAATCCTAATTTTTCTTTACCGTCTAGTGTATTTAGGCCCATCATCATCATCAAGCTTCTATTAATGGCCTACTGCCTTGTCACATGGACATGTGGAGTTTGGGCCATAACCCACCCCACGCTTGACCCAACCCGTAGGTACTGGCAGATAAAAAAAATATAAATGTGTATGTCCTTAAATGGCACTAACCCATGGCGACCGTAGCCGTCCTATCCCACATTACCATACAATAGCGCGCCTCACGTCCTTGACTCGCGTTATCTATTTACCATTTACCTTCCTATTTTGTGGTAATTCTGAATGAACGCTAACTCTTTTGTGTTGAGGCTCCATTGGAGTTGCGTAGCGTCTTCACTTGTAATTTGTAATCAAAGCTACATAAAATATGGCGTTGCCGATTTTCTTGCCACTTTCTTCTTTGTTGTCTTTGTTGCCGTGGCGTCAAATCTTGTACAGTCTGGCTAACGAAAGCTGAACCTCGTAGTTATTTGATTGGCAACACTTTGTCTCTATGTGTGTCTATCTGAGGTGTCATGTCGTATGTCAAATTGAAATTCTTCTGAGAAAATTGCAGCTGTGTGAGTGACTATGTGTTACCCAGTCATGATTTTTTTGATTTTGCCGCGTTTTTCCTGGTTCAGCTTTCGTTAGCCAGACTCTATACCTTTTATTTTTATTTTGATCTTTACGATTCAAATATCTTAACCTTGCCTTCTCTTTTAAAATGATTTTGGGACTGTACAGCAATAGCTTATTTTATTTTAATTCAACAAATATTTTTGTTGTTATGATTCTTATTTTCCTTATTCTATTTTTGAATTTATTAATGTTTAAATGTTTCCTTTTCATATTTTATTTTAAAGAGATCATCACCGTTTGAAACACCTCATATAATAAAGCCTTAAGGATAGCTTGTAACCATTACTAATATACAGTTATCATTGCCGTATGCACTGTTATCATTACCATCCGACTATTAATCATTACCGTTTCCAAATAAAAATTTAAAAGCTCATAGTTTCTCATTTTGTGAGTGCAATTAATTGTCTATAAGTCGGGCAAATCAGATAATAAAAATGTATGTTTTGATAATATCAATTCATTTTTGTAATTAAAAAAAAATAAAAAAAATTGCATGGATGTGCACGAAAACTGATAATCACCCACAAAGTGTTTTTGAAAGTTTTTGGGTTTGTTTTGAACTTTTCTGGAAAAATGGATGGTAATAATCATTATTTTGTTATTTTCGATGCATCACAGTGATACCATCTATAATATAGCCATAAACAAGAGATAATAGAATATCATAACTCTAAAGGAAAGAGAGAATTCTGGATTTGAGTAGTGTCAATGCATAATTATGTTCTTTATAACCAGCATCAAACTAAAAACGTAGAACGAGGAAAGAAATTGGCTCGATGTCAATACAAAAAACTACCCAACGATTTGAGGATGTTTGTCTGATCATGTCCTAAAGTACAGGGGCCTCAGACACTCCACGTCCACGTAAGTGTAACAAAAAATTCACGTCGACAGTTAAAGGCTAAAATTTAATTTTATACTATTTTTCATTTGTTATTAATTATTATTTATTTTAATTAAATTATTCTCAATTGACATTTGAATTTTAACAAGAAGACAAAATAATGAGATAATATAACTAAACTACCTATACATTATTCACTTTAATATTTATCAGCATATTGCTGGCTGGGCATAGGTCTTCCTAGGTCGGACTGATTTACAGTCTGATGATGATTTATAGTTTGATACATAAATATCATTATTGAACCGTAACTTTGCCTCACAAAGCGTTTCGCAAAGAACAAGTTTAAGATATTTGCTCAGACTATCGATTGGTTGATCGATCAAAAATCAGGTCGCGTTGGCATCGAACCTGGGACCGGGCGGAGTGAGTTATAGCTGTTATTAACTGCGGGATATAAGACGAGCTATCGCCGATATGAAATCTAGTATGACTTTCTTTATGGGTCCACGGTGTACTTGTGAAACATTGCCTGTCTACGTATAAAACCGTTTTCAATTAAAATGGCGGTAAAATTTTTTATAGAACATTATATTAAAACTCATTGTATTGAATCCGTTTTTTTTAAGAAAAAAGCCACGTATAATCGTATAATTACTGTTTTTGAATAAAATGGCAGTGATAACTTTTTTAAACTTTTATAATAAAAGCCAAAGTTAAAAGAAAAAAACTGTAGATTATAAGTTTTATTATTTTATATTCGATAATAATAACTAACGATGGATGATAAATAGTTTTATGATCAAAAATATTCCTCCAAAACTACTTACTTGAGTTTCAGAACATATAGAAGAATCAGTCGACCAGTCATTATTTAAATAAGGTTTTTTTTAAAACGCTATGCAAGTGAGGTTACAAGTGGAACATTGGCTCTCGATCTGACATCCTGCATAACCTGTCCACGATCTCACCTATCCAGTTTAAATTGGCTAAAACTAACTAAACATCGATATTAAAATCAGTATTCTATTTAACTTTTACTTATAATGGAGGTTAGACCCTAGACAGAATAAAACCATAGATTTGGTGATCACTTTCTTTTGGTACCTACGTTTTTATGGCACTGTGCATTTTGATTTTGGTTAATGTGAAAACTTGAAAAGGATACAGTAGAACAAAATTTTCCTATTTATTAAGGTGAATTGGTTTGAACGTTCAAAGATCTCGTAAAATAAGCCACTTTCGCAACGTTTAATCACGGAAGGGTGGTGAAATAAAACACTATCCCCACTACACACTACACTTCGAAAGGCAAGTTACATCATCGTCAATCTGTAATGTTGTCGCAAGGTGGCAGTCGTTAACCAAAAAATCTTTCTTTATATCCAGCAGTGGGACGATTATATCCTGACGATGAAGAGTTAGTATTTATATGCACTAGCTAATCTAGATCTCAGATCATCAACATCCGTTGACGTTGAGAAGACTATCTAGTCTACAGAAAAAAATATATGTGAAAAAAAAGTTATGCGGTATATCGTACAAACAGATCAAAGTAAGTTATCAGTTCTAATTAAGGCGATAATTAAAACTCGCGGCGGCAAGTCCTGCCTTGGTAGGCAAACTTTTAGTATAATCACGCATTGGTTAACTTGGTTTGATTCAATCGGGCCTGGTTATACCGTTCACTGTTTATTTATAAATTCTCTGCCATCGCGTAGCGGGTCACAAAAATACCTAATACTACCAACCCCTCTCTTCCCTCAGGTATCGTAAAAGGCGACTAAGGGACTGCACAAACCGCCCTTGTGGTCTAGTGGTCAAGCCAACGTTCTCAGATCCAGTGGTCCCGGGTTGGATTCCCAGCGGGGGGTCCAGCTTTGTGTACTTTTGGTTGGTGGTAGGGCTGTTAAGTTCGCCTGGCTAGCTACTACCATCTTATCTAAGTCTGTCGCCATAACAACGATTTTTACACCATTGTTGTGTTCCGACAGTTTAGTGATAAGATAGCCAGTTCCTCAGTGGTTGAGGATTTAAAGTAAGTAAGTAAAGCGCGCTTCCACCCTCAGCCTTATCGTCACTTACCATCAGGTGAGATGAAGAAGGCCAAGCGCATACCCGTCGCAAAATTAAAAAAAAACTTCCAACAGCATAGAGCGGCGATGGGCTCACCACCTATCACAAAAGCACATGTGCAGCTCTATCATTTAAAAAATAAAAATAGTCCTGCGGGTTTCGCCGGCAGTCGTTTTACGTCAATGGCGCCACATGCCCGGTAGCTCGTTAGCATTTTACTACTGAACGAACTGGATCGGGTACTGGCGGGTGGGAAAGGGTTACGTTGTTTTTTCTTTTTAAATTTTCCTAGAACTACACGGCAATAAGAGTTATAATAATACATACATACATATAATCACTAGGCAATGAGGACCGCAGTAATCCTTTTCCATAGTCCACTTTTTACCAATAGAGACTGCACATGTGCTCAGAGTGACAGGTGGTGAGCCCATCGCCGACGACAAGGTAATAAGAGATATAATATAAATTGTAAGATAAAATAATAAGGCAGTGGGTTGCACGTGGGACAGGCTAGCACAAGACCGAGACGAATGGCATAAACAGAGAGAGAGAGAGATAAAGACTCAACAGTGGTTGAGGAGGGCTGCAAATGATGATTTATGATGATGATGACAAGGCAAAATAAAAGTAAATGAGATAGATAAGCTTATTTCTAATTCTAACTTATATTTTAAAGCCAAAAGAGAAACAGCAGTATAATTGTTGTGTGCCTTTAAGACAGAAAGAGAAAGAAAGACGTATTAAAATGATTCCTTCTGGATTGTGATACCATTAAAATATGAACCGGCTGTCGGCTGTAACCGTGTCTCGTAGCGGTGAAAGAATACTACCACTCCCTCACTTCCCTTGGGTGTCGTAAAAGGCGACTAACGGACTAAAGACTGCATATACATCCAACAGCGTGGAGCGGCGATGGCTCACCACCTGTCACGTAGAGCACATGTGCAGTCGATATCATTTCTATTTTAATACAAAAAATAATGCAAAACTTAACAATAAACCACACTATACATTTATAAATTATAAAAATTCATGAAAAGAAAAAATATTTACAAATAGCGGTTGCTCGCGGTTTCACCCGCGTGGTTCCCGTTTCCGTGGGAATATCGGGATAAAAAGTATTCTATGTGTTAATCCAGGTTATAAACTATCTGTATGCCGAATTTCATCCAAATCTATTCAGTAGTTTTTACGTGAAAGAGTAACAAATATACACACTCACAAATTTCGCCTTTATAATATTAGTTGATGTGATGAATTCTTGTAATTGTTTGTTTTAATTCCTTTTGTTGCAGATCGTTAAGCTAGATACCAAAAACGGTGGTAAATGTAGATAAATAAATGGTTACGACGACATTTTAAAACCACTTCTCTCGACATCTATACACGGGTTTCTTGTTTGCTCAAACGTACTTCTAAGCACTTAGTTCAGGAGGCGTAACGTTTTATTCAATAGGATATATTTGCTATTCTCTGCACTACTGCTGACGCTCGCAATAAAATCTCTTGACACTTAGATTTCGGATTGGAGTCTCAAAAAGGTTTATTTTAATGGGTGGATGGATGGAAAAAAAAAGTAAATCCCAGTCCAGCTGTTACATTACATCAAAGTAGGTACCTACATAAAATCACGACTATTATTCCCGAAGAGTTAGTCAGAGACTAAGCAATGAGGACAGCAAAAGCAGTCCTCTGCTATAGTCCACTTAATTTTCAGCAAATAGCGACTGCACATGTGCTCCGCGTGACAGGTGGTGAGTCCATCGCCGCTCTATGCTGTTGGATGTATGTGCAGTCTTTAGTCCGTTAGTCGCCTTTTACGACACCCAAGGGAAGAGAGGGAGTAGTATTCTTTCACCGCTTATTATTTATTTAATCGTATGGCGTATCGCTATAAATTGTAGGTTGGTTAGTATTATAGGTCTACATCCAGGTCACGCAACCAGTCTAAGCTGCTGGTGTCAGGTCGTCGTAGAGTTCCCGTGGATCACCTGGGAAATGGCGCTTTGGAAATCGTTCCACAATATGTTGGGTAGTTTGGTCCTCAAGGCCGCAGTCACACAGCGGATTCTCTATCCATCCCCACTTATGCTTCATGAAGTTACACCTGCCATGTCCCGTGCGGATTCTATTGCGGCGGCACCAGAGTTTCCTCTGTAGGGAGAAACCTCTAGGTTTTTGGGTTGGGTCTGGAAAGGTGTTGCAATGGCCGGCAGTCACCTCTATCCACTCGTTCCTCCAGGATTCTTCCAGCTACCGGACCCGGATATAGTTCATCGAAGTATAGATGCACTATCTATACCTACTATGTTACTGTTCCACATTCCTTTGCGATTGTCGTTAATTGGTAGCAGTCTTTATCTTAAACAATTGAAATAGACGATCTACTCCAAGCCAATCGAAGTTAATCGTCAACCAATTGGGGGAGTAATTTTCCAATTTATTTTACTGGTTTTTAAACGTTTGCCACCAACTTTTCATGATGTACTTTTTGACAGTTTCATTTTGGTAGAGACAATTTGTAAGAGAGTGCTACTCGTAATCCGCTTCTGTAACTCTAACCACAGTCTTTGTATAGCTTTAAAAACTTTAATCTTTGACTTATAAACGCGAAAGTGAATTTGTTTGTTACCCTATTACGTTTACATCGCTTAACCGATTTTGATGAATTTTGGTATAGAGGTAGATGTCGCCCTAAAGACGGTTGTGGGCTATTGTTACAAGCGAAAAATTAACACGCGGCTAAAAACCATAATGTGTTTCTTTTGATGAACATTCGCTTAATCACCCACCACCTCTTGCCAAAAGCGGGTTGGCGAGCAAAAACCTGGGCTGCATCGCTCGCTCATCTGAAACTGCTGCATCACTAAGAAGTGGATCTCCTTATTAACCATCCAAAAAGTTTGTCCTCGAAAAAGGCGTCATGGAAAACTTTCAAACAGTGAGTAATCCAACTTCGGTATCGTGCCACTGCCAAGATGAAGCAAGCTTCTGGGAATCAAGTAGGTACTATGAACCGAAGCGAATCACTGTTCGATGTTACACAAAAAAAACTACAAAATGGTCACGCAATACGATCATTATTATTGTCTTATGTGGCGCGGATAACAATTTTGAAATGTTATAGCACATACTCTTTAGAGAGTACCTACGCAAAACTCTATTGGTGATTTTTGTTTCTTGTTTACCAAATCATACATCATACCTACGAGTAAACGTCTCTGCCAAACCTTTTGGGGACAAAAGGTTAGCAGAGACTAGGCAAATGAGGACCGCAAAATCAGTCCTCTGCCATAGTTCGCGTTTCACCAAAGTTAAAGTCAAATTCATTTATTCAATTTACGCAACTTTATTTGGCTATTTGACAGTTGTAACAATAACATTTGAACAATGTCGGAAATGGTAGTTTATGATTTAACGGTAATATTCCAATAGTTGTTTTTTATTATGATAACTTGTAAATATTTTATTTTTACGAAATAAATTTGCGATTTCTTATCTATGGATTACATGAAACGAAACACGGGCGGCATGATTGAGCTTCGTGTGACGTCACATTTCACTAAATATACAAAAACTATCTGTCAGGATTCAAGATAAATTTTTATATTTATTGAAATGTGACGTCACAGAACCAAATGTTACGTGACCAACTGTTTTTGCACGAAATTAGAAATTAATAAAGAAAAATAGGTTTTTTTTTCTAATTAATAAAGCTTTTTCGAGAAAAAAATGATTGTACGGGGTATAAATTAAGCGTTTGTAATTTTTAAAATACTTTTCTGAAAACAAGTGTCAAGTCACCACCAGTTTAGCACTTAAAATGTCGCTATGCCATCGGTTCGTTTACTATGGGGCGGCAGCCTTGTACTGAGAAGAACCGGCAAGAAACTCAGCAAGGGCATTTCTTTACTCCCTTTCTTTTACAGCGTCAATACAAAATGGAAAATGCCCTTCCTATCATAGAAGAAAAAAATAAAATAATAATAACTGCCCCCGTGCTCAGCGTGATTGGTGGTGAGCTATCCATTACCGCTCATGCTGTTGGATGTATGTGCAGTCTTTAGTCAGTTAGTCGCCTTTCACGAAGCCCAAGGGAAGAGATGGGTCAGTAGTATTGTTTTAATCATTTGCCACCACACAGCTCCATCTTTTAATTTCAATCTTTCATAAATCCGTACACATCAATACTTGGATTTTCCGTTTTAGCCGAAACCTTTTCCACCTTAGAACCTTTCATTACGCTGCCGTAAACCCGACAGCCGTCAATGTAGTCAATGACTCACAAAGGCGCGAAGTGCACAATCAGAGACAATACAAAAAAAGAAGCGACGGGAGCTATGCCACTTTAACGGAAGCCATATTTTTTTTCATCTCCCAAACTTTTTTAAGACAATTGTTCTTGAAACGCACCGTCATGACAGTTGACGAGCGGCCATTGGTTGACGGGACGCCGTTTGACAGCCAATCGGGCGGGCACGATTTGGAAATACGAAAGTCATTTTTCTTAACGTTTGAACAAGTGACGGTGCGTTTTGGCGGTAGCGCCATTGGTGCCTATTGTATGTACCGTAGACGCGGGAATACGATACAGTTTTTATGCCGCCGGTTCATTAGAGATACGTGTACGCATTCACTGTTCGGTGGTATATGTTAGTGACGGTTGGGAAATGAGGGAAAGTTTACAAAGATCTGAATAAATGTTATAGTCATAGTCATAAACATTTCATTTCAAATTAAGCTGAAAGGTGTTTATATTAAGTCACGTTTAACGTGAACTATTGGCGAAAAAGTGCGAGCATCTGTTTTAGACGTTGTCTAACTCTAGACATTTGAAAGTATCCTTGTAAGTCCCCTTGGCATTTTTTTTTAAATATAGGCTTTCTTATTCCGATAAAGCGTAAATAGTTCAACCACGCATAACAGACGTGTGATTTTTCAAACTTAACTATTTTAATGCTCAGAGTGAATTTTGATTATGCCGCTACCCCATCAATTAAAGCGATGACTTGATTTCAACGATGAAGGACTTTGCCTTGCAGTGGGACCGCATACTGGTATACAGGCACTTTACTTTACTTTTATTCAGAGCGAACCAGTGAAAAATATAATTTGCATATTATTATAGTCGTTTATAGCCAGCCTTACGTCCGTAAGTAAAGAACTTACCAGCGTCAACTAAAAAGCAGTTTTCCCGCCCCTGTCAATGTCAAGCCATAGAAAACCGCCTATTTTTCTAACGTCAAAAGAGCAAAGCCACACACGGTACGATGCCGCGGTCCGGCAAAAAAATCTCATTTGTGATCATCGGCCGTCAGGCGCGAACGACGATGATGGATGGTGGCTACTGGCCGTAATACGAATTACCTCAGAGTAAGGCGCTGTGACGAATGTGGAAATACGTTAGGTATGGGAATGAAGTGTACCTACCGATGACGAAAGAGGTTTTAACTATACTGGCTTAGTTGTTGCTTTTTCTTGTGATTCTGTGGTTAAGACAGTATATTTTGTGCTGAAATGGTAGCCTAAATATTTTTTTATGCAAAATAGTCGTCTTTCCTCAAATAATATGGTCTTCGAAACTAGGTTTTTTAAATAAAGCCAGACAGAGATGGCTTCAATTAGTAACTAGCTTAGCTAAATCTAATCCGTTGCAGCACAGAAGTTAAATCAGTAACCAAGAGTTGCGTCAGTTGATAAAACAATAGATCATAAACAGCACCATAAGACAAATGCCATGATTTATTAGATGTCACAAAAAGTACAACCCAACCACACAGTGCAAAACGTACCTTAATGGTATAAAATTAAAGTACAAAACCCAATGGAGATACAACAATGCTTAATGAAGTTCTAGGTAAGCCAGCACCGCGTTAAAACCAGCCTTTTTTGTTAGAAACAGTCGGGAATATTCAGAGATCTATTCCGTTTTTATAAGTTTCGATGTGGAATCGAATGGAGCTATACGTGAAAGAGCGGTAGTGATGTGCTTGTTATAAATTTGTCGTGGTTGTATTATCGTGAAATTGGCCATAAAATAATGCAATACTTAAAATGTTTTAAGAAATAATCATGTTCTAACCTAACCTGATTAGGGTTTTGATTATGAAATGACAGAGCGTTTCATGAAATGGCCAATATTACGATATGGCCACGATATAGGTATCGATAGCGCTGCTATTGGGTTTACGGTAAGGTATCTAATCGACTCCGTTCCATTTAATAATAGGCGAATGCCAGGTTTGTAAAAAACTGGTTGCGAGCAGCACAAGACTGGTGGCAGTGATGATGCTTGGGGGAGGCCTTTATCCAAAAGTGAACGTTCTTCGGCGTGTGATGATGATGATAAAGTTTGAAAGCAGAAACTATTTGTGGTAGGTAGTATATTTAACACATTTAAGATTGCAATTTATTTTATATAAAAAGTACTCTAACAGGTAATGGTGAGATGATCTGAAAACCTAAGGAAAATATAAGACCAAAACAGTCGTTGACGTTCAATGAAAAAACAGAGGCTTCTTTCTATATTCACATTTTCTAACTTTTGCATTTCAATCTAAGGAACGTTTTTTATGGGGTTTAACGCAAACTACACTACTTCTATCAGTGGCTTATAGTATCGACGTCGAAAACTGTATTCACACGCGGTAACGTCACATCACTAAAACATCGATGCGGGCTCATCAAAGTGCGGCTCGCAGACAATAACTGAGAAATATTAAATTATAATAAAATTAACTTGCCCTCACTTTTTATACCGTTACCGACTGCAGTTGTAAGAACCGGTAGATATGGCATTGTATAAATATAAAATTTTATACATAATATTTTTTAAAGAAACGGAGTTGAATGAAAGGCATTTAAGTACTCCATTTCATACTGATAT
This sequence comes from Scoparia ambigualis, assembly GCA_963921215.1. Lineage (NCBI taxonomy): Eukaryota > Metazoa > Arthropoda > Insecta > Lepidoptera > Crambidae > Scoparia > Scoparia ambigualis. The sequence goes on along the minus strand of OY992515.1, from coordinate 9,083,705 downwards.
TGTAATTTTTTTTTAATTATTGCGGAATATAACGGCTTCCGTAGATAATAATATGCAAAACGACAAAATTAAAGCATTATTAAGTAAAGTAAAGTTGAGTAATAGTATATGATTTTAAAAGAAACAGACACAATATAATATTTATGTCACTAAAACCTCCACACAATTATTTTAAACATAATTATAATTAATTAAATTGTTGCTGAATGCCTATTCCGTTGCAGTTTTCATTTTAAATTTCGTCAATAAAACTGCCGACAATTTTAACACATTACTAGACGGCTATCTAATTCAGAATAAATATTTTTTTAAATAAATCTCAATTCAAAATAACCTCCCCACGTGCTATTGTTCACGTGGGAGGCCTGCGCTCAGCAGTGGGACGTTTATAGGTTTACAATGATTTTTTTCACGTATTTATTTTCATAAAAAAATTTTAATAATTCAAAACAAAAACAATCCAGCTACGCCGCCCTATCTACACGTTGTAAAGCACCACTCGTCCCACGGAGCGTACGCAGTGACGATTACTCATTCTACACGGTGACACATGACGAATCAATCGGTCTCGTGGCAATCGAATGAACGCCGACGTACGATTCTCGACTGACTCGATAGTCCACCACCAGTAATCGTAATAAACCATATCCTATTATTACGGCCGCTTTGGTCTATGGTTTGATTGGGATGGGTTTGGCGCCAAAAGCACGAGTAGACAGCAAATAGTATCTACCTAGTTTGAACTATAAAAGGTTTTTGTTTCATTTTTTTTGTAATTTATCAGTTAAAATAATATTTTTAAATTATTGTAATAGATACATTTGAGTATTGATAATAATTATTACAGTAAGCGTTTCTGAGTTTGTGGCAGTTTCTATCAACACAACGTCTCCCATTTATTGCTTGTTAAACTGTAAAAACCAAGCAAAACGAAAAAGTTCGTACCTTCAGTAAACACTACAATTTTTTTTTATACAAAAGATCTCAATGCGTACACGCCGTTCTACTGCGAGAGAGATAGATATACCTGTGCAGGCCCCACTAAGATAAGATGAGATAAGATTAGATAGCACTACAAATAATACTCTTTCGTCTGGGAAAAGTTACTAAATCATATAGTAGCACTATCGAGTCTTTTTCATGAGAAAACAAATTAAGTTTAACAAACGATTCTTACCTTTCCTCTGAATTTTAAAATGCAAGTAACTCTAAATGTCAAAATATAATCGAGTTACTTGGTGTTGGTAGTACTATTTATGAGAATTATTTTGCTAGAGCCCTAAATAAAGTATTATTATTGCTACTTATATTAATAAATAATCAGATGTTTTGCTACAATAAAATTCAAGCCTGATCACGGATGTAGGTTGACTAAATATCTGTTAAGTATTTATACTTATACAATGAGAAAAAGTTAATAAACCCGTTTATAATTACTCTATTATTAATGACTATGACAGTTTAAATAATTTATTACTTATTGTATTAAAATACTTTTTACGGAATAACTCACTTTTAAATACTATACCTATTATTTATTTAATTTTGACTGAAAATAAAAAAATCCAGTACAAACATACATGTTTGATTCCTACCGCGGAGATCAAACCCGGGACCTCTGGTGTGACCGTTGGTCTAACCACTAGACCACAGAGGCGGTGTTTCATTCCAATGTGTAATGTTCAGGTAATCCTTAAAAACAATACACTTTCTTATATCGCCTTGTCTGTCACGAGTCACAAAGACTCCAAGATATTGCTAACAATTTAATTTCTAGTGTGTCTGGTATAACGACAGCTGGGCTCCAAAACTAGTTCTAGTTCTAAACTATTTCAGGTAGTTTGAACAAACTGCCTGGCTGCTTTATAGATTCGAGTGAACTGATTCTGACTCTGACTTACATGCAAACAGTTATGACCATAAATCGGAAAAAGTAGTTTTTTCTGGTAAATACGTCAAACCGTTGCCAATAGTATAGATAAAATTCCAGTAACCTTATAAAATAGATAGGATATAACTTTTAAACTGTTTTGTAGTTACAAGCGGTAACAAATTTTTTCTACATGTAATATTGGTTTCCGGAAATAAATAAGACTCTTCGGGCGTATTCATGATACGGTAACATTGCAAAAGATAAAAGCATACAAAAAATCTACGACCGATCTATGGTTATGCCATAGAGGAACATTTCGAAGAAATCATTACTACATTACGTCGACCCATCAGCAAAGTGGAACATAGCATTTTTTGTTACTTTATTAAAATAAAATAAAAGTCCCTCCTCAGACACCGCTGCGGCGTACGCTATAATTATGTCACAAACCCAACAATTAGACATCGTGTGTGGATATCGACATTACTTTTTATCTGTTCAAATCTCGACACTTCTAAAAATAGACTTTAGAGGCTCAGTTATAGAACGCATAATGGCTAGTGAATTTCGTAACGGACGTAAGCGGTATATTACGGAGGGTACAATTAAAATACGAGACTTTTTTTTCTATCTATCTGTCACTAGTTTTACTGCGCTGCCGTTTTTCTTTATGTAACGTTTTATTGTCTGTGGTATCTTTTTTCTTTAATTACTAACCTCTGTACAGCGGGCTAGGAAAGAACTCAGCAAAGTATTTAGCAAATATAAAATAAGAAAAAGAATTGAAATATTTAAAATGCTAATTTCCGAAAGGTGGTAGCTATACTTAACCTATCGCATCTACTTCCTAGTAGGATGGATACTCACATGTGTCAGGAGAATTTCTGTGCTACGCATACACTTCTAAGAACTCGGGGCAACCACGGATTATATGGAACTCTCCACTCTTTCAACGAAAAGCTCTCTGCGAGAGGGATGGACTGCCTCTATATTAACCCTAGTATCATCCCTTTTCTGCAACGCTGATGACTCGAGTCATCGGGTGTGGTATCCATCCTATCCGGCACCTCGGACGTAGTAGCCATCCTAACCTCATCCTCGCTTCTACTAACTAATAGGATGCACATTCACGTATGTCTGAAGGCCTAAGACGGCGGCTTGTTATGCTCTTTTTTATTGATATAATGCTATTTTATAATGTATGTAGTTCTCTCCTAATCCTTCCACTAAGAAAATCTTGAGGAAAAGAGAGGCCTACCTACTAAGAGATTTCGTACCATCCCTTCTAAGCTACGAGGATGGCTCGGAACCAAGAACTGCCAACCTGATGCATCTTTGCACTTCCTATTGGGATGTCCTTCCTATTAGTTCAGCATTTTTTGACAAGATAAACCTCTTACGCATATACCTGAGTTTATAGCAACCGTGGACTATTACTTACTCTCCTCCTCTCAATCACAGTTAAGGAAAAGCTTGTCGAAGGGAGACCTAGGGTAGGAAGCCCCTTCTAGTTAAGAAAACCTCAGCGGAGGTAGCGAAGGTCTGCCTATTATGAAACGTAGTATCGTCCTTCTCCGTCACAGGGAAGGCTCGCTAGAAAATATCGGCTAGCATCCCTTCTCTGCTACGAGAAAACTAACGCACGACTAACAAAATACGAAAAGGCGACCTGACACATTCACTTCTTAATAGGACGGATACTCACCTGAGTCTGGGTGAGTCCTAAACTGGCAGCTAGTTCAGCCCGTTCTGGCAGCGCCAGGTACTGCGTCCTCTGGAACCTCCTGTTTAGCTGTTGTAGTTGAAGGCTGGAGTATATCGTGCGCGGTTTCCTCATCTTCTTGCCTTTCCCGTTCACCCGGAGACCTGGGTCGTCGGAGAGGCCGCATTTCTCTGGAATGAGGAGGCACGTATTAGTTTGTTATCTCATTGAAATACAATACTAGAGCAAGCCAGAGGGCCAGCGTGGTAGGCTAAGGCCCAAACTCCCCATGTAGATAAGTCTGTGCCCAGTGGGACGTTGATAGGCTGATGTTGACGACTATAGTAGTATTGGCTACTTGACAGTTCTCAGAAAAGTATTTTAAAAATTACAAACGCTTATTTTATACCTCTACAATATTTTCTTTCTCGAATCAGCTTTATTAAATAGAAAAAAAAACATATTTTTCCTCATTAATTTCAAATTTCGCGTGAAAACGGTTGGTCACGTGACATTTTGCCCTGTGACGTCACACTTCAATAAACAAAATCTTGAACGCTGACAGATAGTTTTTGTTTATTTTGTGAAATGTGACGTCACACGAAGCTCAATCATGGCCGCCCGTGTTTCGGGTCTTTGTAATCCATAGATAAAACATCGCAAATTTATTTTGTAAAAAAAAATATTATAACATTATCCTAATAAAAAAAACTATTGGATAAATATTGTTAAATTATAAACTACCATTTTTCATCCGACATATTTCATATTTTATTGTTACAGCTGTTAAATAGCCAATTAAAATTTAAATAGATACATAATGGATTCACAACTGTTATCCAAAGGTTAGTCAGAGACTCAATGAGGACCGCAGAAGCAGTCCACTGCTATAGATCACGTTTTACTACATTACAACCGCACATTTGCATGTGATAATAGGTGGTGAGTCCATCATCGCTCTATGCTGTTGGATGAACGTGCAGTCTTTAACCCCTCAGTTTTGGATTTTTTTAACACTTTTTTGGCGCAACTGTCAACGTCAAATTTGACAGAATCGAGCATAGGCTATGCGATATTTTGCGATAACAATACATAAGATGAACCACAGAACCGAAATAACCAAACTTGTTTATACTAAAGCAGTCTGTAAATCTATGAAAACACGGTACAAAGTCAAGTGTGTTTTTGTAGGTGCGGTCGCATGAGACCGCTTGGGGTTTGAGGGGTCCGTTGTCGCCTTTTACGACACCCAGAAGAATAGACGGGTTTGTTGTATTATTTTAGTGAGCTGCTATACCACACGGCCCTTTAATTCTACGTTTGATTATTTTTTTAATTTGTGCAAACCCTTTGCAGGGTTTATTATTACCATTAAGGAGATGGTACAGAAGCTAAGAGGCTAAGGCGTTTTGTTATCTTAAAAGTTAAGTAACTTTTGCAATGCAGAGTCATCGGCTAAAACATCAAAAACATCACGATCTCCTTTACGCTTCGGAAGGCACGTCAAGCCGTTGATCCCGGTAGTTGTCGTAAAATGTCATTCGCTAAATCCCACCAACCAGCATTGAGCTTGCGTGGTGGGTTATATCCCAATTATCCTATGTGTTGGTGTTCATGTGGGACGATGCCCAGCAGTGGGTCGTTTATAGGCTAAATGATTATCTCAGATAAATAGTGACAGAGAAGCGTAATATGTTTTATCTGATGGTAAGTGACAATAAAGTTTGGCTGTCCTCAATTTAGATGGATGTAAGAGAAGCAAGCGAGGCGTGTCGGGTCCGCGCAAAGTGAAGATATATCGTCCTTTAGGGACTAAGAGGTAAGCAGTATGTATGTATGTATGTATGTTGACTATCCTATCGCTGACTGTCGGAGCAAAAAGAGGCTACAAACGGCGTTGTTATGACAACAGAATGTAAAATGATGGTAGTTAATTAGGCATACTAGATTAAGCTTTACAGCCAACCACACTACATAGACAACATGTTTCTGACTAAAGACGCGATTAAATTTAAAAAAAACATGTTTACACATAGATCGAAAAGTTGTTTAGAACTCCTTTTATTTTATCACAAACAATTGATCAAGGATTTACACAGCAGCAACTCGTGTCCACATAACAGTTCCAAATTCAAATCGCGCGTACGTTCGGAAACCACACCCACACATAAATCAACACACACAAAACGGCGTAATAAATCCACAATATAAATATTCAAGGCATACGATGGCTCGCCAGTCGCCATCCATTTTGTGAAATATATGAAAGGCACTCGCTACTTGATAATAGTCAGTGGTAACTTGTAATTACTGGCTTCGTATCGCTGCATCGGATCGGCCGACACCCGCTTTTTGGCGGTGGTTTCTGAATGTTCGCATTTTAAGTTGCGATACTTTCTTGTTTGTTTTTACGCGGTCACCGAGTTTTGGAAGAGTTTTAAAGATGTTTCGATATTCAAATTTCGAGTTGAAAAATTCAATACCGTGAACGTTTTTATTATATATTTTTTTGTTTTTAACTAGGTACGACATTTTTAGTCTTATTTAGGAGTTGCTAATAATTATAGTGACAATACAGAGTGTATCATGGCGGAGTTTCTCCCGTGTTCTTTTAGTAACAACACGTGTTGTGAGACTCCATTTTATTTTTGTCTACCGTACAATAATAAATATACTGCAGACCTATGAAAAATCAAACACTTAAAAAAAAAAAAAAGATATAATAATAAGTGTATCATGTCATGCTTGCTTACACAATCCAATATTGTTTTAACAAAATTTAATATCTATACGCTTTTTTGATAGATTCAAATCTAACTTCTTAAAAAAAATTGTAACTTATTGTAAATAAAATAGTTTTCGTTCAAAAATAAATCAAAGTTTCAACTTCATTTCTCAACAATACAGGCGAAGGCGGTATTCTCGCATGCCAACCATAGACTATGAAACGTGGCGTTGCGAAATCTAAACCTTCCTGCGCCGTGCGATGTGTCGGCGATATGCATAATGCAAGCCAAGTGTAAGTAGCGATCGTTTGTCAAACTTACAAAGACATTAGTCGGCGTGTGTAAAGCATTTTGCTGTGTTTAAAAGAACTGAAAATTATAGTTTTCAAATAAATTAGTAGAACTCATAATTATCGTTTAAAAAGGTAACAGATAAATACTTAGTGAATGAAAGTATTTAGAGAAATATCCCATTATCTCATTATCTGTCACGAAGACTATAGAGGTTACTAACATTTGAATTTATATTGTGTCTGGGTGTACGGCTACTGTCGTAAAGTAGTGGTAACTGATAGATAACGTAAAAAAAGGTTTGTTATTGTAACTATATTAAATACACATAGACATACTATCATCAAAGGAATCATTCATAATACACCACAAAGCTTAATTTGGTAGCAATCCCTACCTTCAATGACTAAATACACTAAGGTATGTCACAAACCATACTTTTGAGATTATAAACTACAGGTACCTACCTACCTTAGTAATCATTATTTCAAAAAGTTATACAGACTTTGTCATCAACCTTTTTTGTTGCCATAGACATTTTCTTAATACGAGTAACCGCATAAAACCTTCATCGTGATTTCTATTTGTTCAACCGAACGGTCAAGCGTGAGCATCCAAGTGAAACTTTTAACAAAACGACTGTTGTTCAGTTAATTCCCAAGAGGCTTCCCATGCTCACTATACGTGCATACATACATGTACTCATACATACACATACAAAGCTGACGTCGGCGTCCGTCAGACAGACAGACAAAACAATGCTGGGCCTCGAGGTAGACACACCCACGCCAGTGTTGCTACTATGTCGATGCTAGTGTTGTGCTTAAGTTGAAATGTCGGTGGTTTAATTGAAACTTTCATTTGTACTAATTAAGTAAAAAAAATATTTTTGTTTTGTTTTAAATGAGGTTCGTTAAATTGTGTTGGACTTTTTAGCTTTATTATGTTTGGAATAGTAAAGAAACATCATTAGACTTAGAGTTATAAACAATAATAAAATTATTTTCCGTAGTTTGCAGCTTGCAAACTTTTAATGTGTTTTAACGAGAACAGTGAATTCCCATTCTTCCTAGAACCGATATAAGATAAAATCCATAGCCCCAAAACTTTGTTCAAGGAAGTAAAAAAATATTAAGTATATTTCGAAAAAAGAACAAGTTTAAACTTAAAATATATTCTAAAGTAGAGCCGCTTCGCTCGCGCCCCGCCCTCGCCGCCGCCTACCGAAAAACTGAAGATAAAACAGCCAGCTAAAAAACAATAAAACCCTTTTTCACCTTCAACAAAAAACCTTTTTTAAAAAACTCAAGCGGGCCGTGTAGACGCGCGCGTAAATTTCTCCTTTGGCGGGAAACCGGGCGGGAGGCCGGAAGTTTTGGAGCCATAGACAAGATTTAAAACTTACTAGGCTAAGACTTTACTGTAGATATGAGTCGTTGCGCGATTCTAAAGAAACGAAACGTAACCAGTTATTCCGATGTCGTCACCTGTTTCGAAACGAGTGATTTTTCGTAACCAGTGATTTTTACAAGTAATTTGACAATGATTAACCTAATAACAGCCTGACTAGTGACACCACATGCATGAGTATGCTGTAGCTAGTTACCGTCATTTAGTTATTATCGGAACTTAGTGACAATTTAAACAAGTTTTATATATTTTTATATTTTTGTGTGTACAATAAAGCGTTATATCTATCTATCAATATAATTATTGTAGAAGTAATTATGCATTGATCTAATGAACTTCCTTCATACTTTATCCAGGTTTAGGACTAACTGCATTAACTATGTAGGAAGGATAAATTGTATTTAAAAGTTCATTCTATACAATGATTTGAAATTAATACAATAATATACAGTTACGAGTATTTAAACATTTTCACTTAAAGGTTTTAAAAGTTATATAAAGAATCGTTTCTGTCTTTTTACACCTTTTGATTATTAACAAATTTTCATAGTTCTTTCTAGCCTTTTACACATTTTTACATTAATTACGTTTTTTTGTTCTTTGTTACATTACGTTTTTTTGTGTCAGTCACATTTGTCACCGGTCGGCGTTACACGCGCTTTGTGCATAACGTCGTTGCTCTATGAAACTGGTTACGAAAAATCACCGGTTCATTGTTCAAGCCGAAACTAGTGATTCCGTTACAGGCTGCATAACCTGTTACTGAAACTGGTTACGTTAAATAACGCCCATACCTACTTTACTGTATGTTAGTATTTGTCGTGCTTTGGAAGGCACATATAGCTTTTAGTCCCTGTTGTTTTCGTAAGATGGCAGTTGTTAAGCCCACGAACCCGCATTGGGCCAGCTTGGTGGGTTATGGCCAAATCAGCTGTGCTGTTGTCCATGTAATAGGCCTGTGCCCAGCAGTGGGACGTTTATAGACTGCTAATGATTAAGGTAATGTTACAAAAAACGTATTGTGTAGGTTTATAATAATAATTAATAATATGTATCTGAAAGACCGTGTTGCGTAGCGGTAAAAGAATCTTACCACCCTCTCTCTTCCCTTGGGTGTCGTAAAAGGCGACTAACGGACTAAATACTGCACATACATCCAACAGAATAGAGCAGCGATGGGCTCACCATCGCAGTTGCTGTTAGGTGAAAAGTGGACTTTGGCAGAGGACTGCAGTCTTGCTGTCCTCATTGCCTAGTCTCTGACTAACTGCAAAAGCAGTCCACTGCCTCCATTGCCACAGTCAAATTTCAACAAATAAAAACTGCACATAAATGTTTAGCGTGGCAGGTGGTGAGAACATTTCCGCTTTATGCTGTTGGATGTGCGCATACGTAGGAACAATCTTGAGTCTGTTAGTCGCCTTTTACGACACTCAAGGTAAGGGGTGGGTTGGTAGTACTCTTTTAATGAGCCGTCACCACACAGCTTAACAACCTTTTGAAACGTTAGTTTAACTTTAATACTGTTTTAAGAGGGTTTACGCATTTTGGTTTCCCATACAAATTTCCAATTTGAAATTTTTAAAAACCACTAAGCCAATTTTAATGAAACTTTGCATGCTAAAGTAAAATACAGGAAGCTAAATAGTTTGTTGAAAACATTTTCGATAAACGTTTATTTTACTGAGTTATTGCGATTTTAAACTTTCTATAGTGGACTTTAAATCGCAATAACTCAGCTAAATAAACGTTTTTTAAAAATGTTTTCAACAAACTATTTAGATTCCTGTGTTTACAAGCATGCAAAGTTTCATTAAAATTGACTTATTGGTTTTTAAAAATTACGTTAATTACCTTTTGTATGGGAAACCGAAATGCGTAAACCCCTTTAACAACCTTTTGAAACGTTACTTTAACTGTTTTATATGTCTGTGGTTTTAAATTAAATTTTTCTTACAGCTGATACTCGAACTTACTTACACTCAAACCGCTCGTCTACTCCGCACGATTCGTCTTAAGCAAAAGGCCCTTTCATTTTAAAGTAAAAATAAACAAACACACTTTAAAAAAACCAGCGTACTAACAACTAAGAATAGTCTGTCTATAGGAATATGGGAATCAAATTATAATTTTTAATTACTTTCACATACGATTTTAATGAGACAAGATTCGATTAACGAGTTATTAGAAATTAATTGCGATGGCGCAAAGGTAGTTTTCTAAAAGGATTGACCGCTCGTTTAGCCCAAACAATGTCTTTATATTTTACAAAAATCTGGAATATAATATATAAGAATGAGTGAGTATGAGTAAATTAGAGATAAGATAACCAGTTCCTCTGTTCCTAACCTAATTTTAGGTGTGAAGAAGGGCAAGTGTTCACACGTAGAAGAATAAAACAAAATAAACATCAACTATGTCAAAGAGGTGGTAGATTCTTTCACGCTCACTTTCAGTGAGCGTGAAAGAATCTACCACCCCTCTTTCCTTGGGTGTAGTGCAGTGAGTCGCTATTTGGTGAATAGTGGACTATGGTAGAAGACTGCTTTTCGGGGATAATAGTCGTGATGTATGTATGAAACCTTGGTCAGACAATCATCTACTTCAGCTTAAATTCTTCAATGTCGACAGAAAGTGTTATACTTGCTGTGTGGTTACACTGGTTACAGCTCGTTAATAGAACACTATCAAACCATCCCTTCATTTATATGTCGTAAAAGGCAACTAACGCAATTAAAGACTGCACACACATCGGCAAAGAGCGGCGATGGGCTCACCACCTGTCACGCTTAGCACATGTGCAGTTAACGATACGTGGATGGTGGTGTAGCAGTGGACTGCTTGTGCGGTCCTCATTGCCTAGTCCCTGACTAACCCTTTGGGGATAATAGTCGTGAATAGTCGTTTGATGTTTGTTAAACTTTAAAGATACGATACCATGCAGCAACTAAATTGAATTGCTTTACTCCAGCGACGTCATCAAGATCCCTCAAAGGTTTTGGTGTAAATATAATAATATAATTCGTTGTAATTTCTTTGGTTCTCTAATCTAAATATCGATCTGAAGTGCAAAGATGGATAGATATCTCATGAGGTTTTTCTTATATACGTGCTATTTTAGTTTATATTATAAATAAATATGAAGTTGTCTAATAAGAAAAACTGTTGTTTAAATCAACTACGCCCAACAAGCTTTTCATTGATGGAGGCGCCGGGTATTTTGTAGGGAATTTGTAAATTCCCGAGGAACTCTTTGAATATAATCAGGTGTTCCAGTCAGGGAGTCTGGTTTAAAAGGAAAGTACAACCTACCGATTTATTAAAAAAAAACTTTAGATTCAAAAACTATCGTCCAACAGCAAAGAGCGTCATGGGCTCACAGTTGTTGTTTGGTGAAACGTAGTCTGTGAACTGCTTTGTAGTCCTCATTGCCTTATCTCTGACTAACCCTCTGGGGATAGCTATCGTGAATCTATATTATTTAAATACCTACTTAGAAACCAGCTATCGAAAGACCACACGTTACAATCAATACATCTAATCAGCCAATAAAAAGAAAAAACAAAATAGAAAAAAAAAAGAAAAAACAACGTTGAACCTCGTAGTTTTATTGATTGGCAACACTTTGTGTCTATGTGTGTCTATCCGAAAAATAAATGTCGTATGTCAAATTGAAATTTTATCTGAGAAAATTGCGGCTGTGTGTGTGACATGTGTTACCCTATCATGACTTTTTGGAATCGCCGCGTTTTTCCTGGTTCAGCTTTCGTTGGCCAGACTTTTTTTCTAGTAGCTAGCATAGGTAGTAAGAATAAGCGGAACACCCACCGCTAAAGAGTGAATGGTGATGATGGTTGAATGTGTGGTATTCAGAATGAAAGTGCTAACAGAATTATTGCGAGAACTTGTATGAAAGAGGATTAGCGAAAAAATGGGCCCCGGCGACTGTAGTTGGAGGTCGATTTAAAACAAAAACAACATAAAAATCAGCCATTAAAGAAGCTTACAGTAGAATTATTTGCAAACATAACTCATTCTATTGCCAATTAAACTTGTAACTCGATTTGGATCCTCTCGAACGAGCAGATGGTATTTGTTATTAAAATAATGAGGTCGTAACATTTTTTTCAATTTAAAAAATATGCGACCGCGTCCACCTGTCTCTATGAAAGGCTTAATAAGCTATAACAAACATAATGACAAATATTCGCTAATAAGGTACGCTATTAAAGAAATTAATGGTTTCGCCGCCAAAGATTGAAATGTCCGTGAAGTTGTTTAATTGATTCTTTATACTGTCTGTTTGATGTGTAGAAATATTTTTTTTGCAATTGGTCTGCGCTTTTTTTTGCATTTAATTTTTATTGTCGTCTACTTATTAGTTTTATAAGACTCCTTATTTTAGTTCAAATTATGGAATCGCCTGTCTTGTTATGTGGTTGCGTTAGACCAACGGTTTTAGATCCAAGAGCTTATAAGTTCGATTCCCAAGATGGCAGCTATACATATTGTAGGTCGGTATGCAGTTTGTTTTCTATGGCTTATTCTGTATTCACTTAATCACGTTAACAATGAATTCACCTACTCAAAAATTTACATAGTTTATTTTTTATTATTTTAATTTTGTAAACATTTATTCAGAACTTACGTGAACTTTGAAAACTATATTATGAATGAATGCATGAATGAAAAATACTTTATTGCACTACAAAAACAATTTAAAACAAAAAAAATGACAAAAGGCGGCCTTAATGCTAGGATAGCCCTTTCTGCCAGGCAACCTTTGGGCAAAAGAAACCATATAGTCGTAGAAACAATCACGGGCTAGTGCACAGTACGTATAAGGTGGAAAATACTATGATAATAAAATATAGCTTTAATGAATATCAGAAAAATGGGTAGAAATATACTAAATGGACTAAATATGGAGGAGGTACCATGTACAGTGATAGGTCAATGTAAAAGGTTAGGATGAACAGTCCAGCCTGAGGAAGTACTCTTTAGTTTGTCAGTTAAAAGAGGGAGTTCCATAAGTACTTATTAGTCTATGTACCTATTTAATGTTTTTTATTTAGTTAGGTAACCAAAGGTATTCGCCTCATACAGCCTTATCTTCACTTTGCTTTTTCTTAGTTTCATAGTACTGGTCATAAAAACTAAAATATAAAATGTATTTCTACATTAAAAAACTAATCCCTAATCCATTTTTCGTCGTGATAGAGCGCCACACGTGCCGCCGCCGCCGCCGCCCGAAGGCATTCAACTTTACTACGAAAACGTTAAAACTGAAAGTTGTAATTAAAAACGTTTGTGGCCCGGCACTCTGTTATTATGAGCCCTAGCTCGCGGCGTTAGAGACAGTTGGCTTGTCACGTTCGATTCTCGGCTGAAGTAAAAAATGAAAAAACTTTTTATAGAAAAAAAATGTTGCATAACGGATAGCGCGTTAGGTCCTGCGAGTGAGGCGGCTTTTACGCTGTGCAAGTTTTTAGATGGGTGGCCACAGGGGATGATAGTTGTGAGGGTATGTGTGTATGTAAAGTATAAACATAATAAACAATACCATAGAGTCCCACTGCTGGGCAAAGACCTTCATCGTTCAATCAAGTCGTTCGCTTCAATTAATGGGTATTGTGGCATTGGTTTAATATACGTATACTCGTACATATAATAAACATATAATCACGACTCTTATCCCTCAAAAAAAAAGACTGGGCAATTAGGAAGGACCGCAAAAGTATTACTGTCATAGTCCACTTTTTACCAAATAGCGACTGCACATGTGCTCAGGGTGATAGGTGGTAAGCCCTTTGCCGCTCTATGTTGTTCATGTATAAGCAGTCTTTAGTCCGTTAGTCGCTCTCTACGGCACCCAAGAGAAGAGAGGGTGGTAGTATTCTTACACCGCTACGCGACTCGGTTAATGATAAAAAAAATACTATTAAGGGTGGATTCGACCAAACTGTAATAAGACTTACTCCGAGATTAGTTTATACAAATTCGGCGTTTAATCTAGGTATAAGACCTTATTCCAGTTTGGTCGAATCCTTCCTTAGTAGTTCTTCTTGTAACTTGATGAAGCGTAGAATCTACAGAAGTTCAAAATGTACTAAAAACGATGTTTGCTAAAGAAATTATATGTATATCTCTAGTCCAGCCATCGTGAACCAATAATAGACTGTCTTTAATTGCAATATTATAATAATGCATAATTTTTATATTACAACGTTATAATTTTCTTGTTACACGAATAGGGGGGTTGATAAATCATCATTAGGGTGTACACGCCCCAGTGTTGGGCTGAACCTTCCCACATTTACGGTAACGGGAACAGGACCACAAACATCCCGAGCTGGGTCGACGTTAGTAAGTTGTAAAATAGAGAAACTAAACAGATTTCAGTAAGTAACAGTTTTGTCATCAATAAATACTTTTTATTATTGTTCTCTTTATTAAAGGGTAATATCTAAGAAATCATTTTTACAAGATTTTATAAGAAAACATGTTGATAATATAAAATATTAATATAAATTTAACCTAGGTTGCCACCGGCAGCGGAGATAGACCCAGGCTATCGGTGGTTATGGCTGCAGAGTGAGGAACCTCCTGAAAATACGTGCCGTGTCAAGGAGAACTGCCTTTTGTATCTGACCCTTACACACATACATATAACGACTATTATCCCCGAAGGTTTAGTCAGAGACTAGGCAACGAGGACAGCAATAGCAGTCCTCTGCCATTCTGAATGGTGAAGAGCGTAGCTTGATGGTCGGAGGTTCTAGTTCAATTCCCAGGTCTGGCAAATCGTGTATCATGTTTTTCAATGAAAACCCAGGATTTGTGATTGCCATCCCGCCAACCCCAATCAATCAATAGCGATGTCTTTATTCCACTGTTGGAGACTTTTGCGTAGCTGTGTTTGAATTTGTGGTTGGCTGCCTTATCGCTTTTACAGGGAAACCAGGGTTTATTGGTGGCGAGAATATTAGAGCTGTGTGGCGGTTCATAATAAAATTAAAGGCACATAAAGACAACTAAATATCCTAAGAAAACCAGTGCAAAATATGATTCAATAAGTAAATAAAATACGCATCCATATTTGCGAAATGAATGACATTAGTAAAATATCATTATCATCGTCACTACCTTAAATGACTAAAAAATATTAAATTAAATGAAGAAAACTTCCCCTGCCAAAACAAAAAGAAAATAACTACATAACTGTCACTTTCAAATCACAACAGATCCGTTTGTCTATGGAAACACTGCCGACCACGCCACGGTATCATAAATGCGCAAACGAAACAAGACAACAACTTAAATGAATGTCCCCCTGCCAGTTCTAAATTTGAAAATTGAGTCGCATCTCTATTGCGACTATAGATCAAATAAGGGGGTCTAATTATAAAATTAACGTTTTGTATTACGCCGGTTGTTGAAACTAGTCACCCCTAGTTAGCCTAGCGGAAGATTTATTACTAGTCGTAGTCATGTTAGCCAGAACAGAGCAAAATCGACCTTAACACCCTCACATAAAACTGAAGCAAGCAACTGAAGAATGATAGTCGATTTAGACCAGCTTAGTGTGAACTTTGAAACGTCCTTTTTGCTGCACTTCAGTATGGGATGTCAGAGGTCAATTTGTAATGGATTTTGTTGTAGGAGATGAAAATTTATCGATGTTGCCTAGGTTTGATACCTCGGACCAAATATCACCGGTCCGAGTTTGATACAATCTAACGACAGTCAGTGGAAACGTCAGTTACAAAAAAGTTTATATATTTGTACAGGCAATGGTTTAAAAAAAATAAAATTTAAAAAAACTGTTTAAATCTACAGACTAGAAACTTTTTCATCTAATAATCTGTCTTCTATGTTTTATAGTTTATTAACGTAAAATCAGATACATTACAAGAAGGGGTATTCCTCGAAGCGCACCCAATATGAAGCGCACCCAGACCAAGCGCACCTAAACTATACCTTCAAGCGCACCCGTTGGGTGCGCTTCAGAATAGATAATTAAAACATTAATTTTTCATTCATCGAAGCGCACCCACGGAAAAAATGTTGAAAGAGATGTAGTAACTTTCAGAAAATATCGATAACGAATAACGTACGTTTATTTTTATTGATTGATGGCAACTAACTACTACTACTCGTTCATTTCTTTTTTCCTGATAGTTAAAGGTAAGTGAGATCGCTAAGGCGCCTATCTAAGCCTTTTCATTTATGTCTTCCTGGTACTTTTAGATCAAAATGACTGTCATGATTCAATTTATTATTGACGTAGTAAGTTGCTTAAGCACCTAGTCCTAGTCTCTATCGACATCAATATTACGAATCTTTTAAGGGTTCATTTCTTTTTTCCTGATAGTTAAAGTTAAGTGAGATCTCTAACGCACCTATCTACCCCTTTTCATTTATGTCTCCCGGGTACTTTTAGATCAAATGACTGTCATGATTCAATTTATTATTGACGTAGTAAGTTGCATAAGCACCTAGTCCTAGTCTCTATCGACATCAATATTGCGAATCTTTTAAGCTCCTCTCTATTTTTGTCCGTGGGTGCGCTTCGAGGAATAAAAGAATAATATTTTAATTACCTATTCTGAAGCGCACCCAACGGGTGCGCTTGGAGGAATAGTTTAGGTGCGCTTGGTCTGGGTGCGCTTCATATTGGGTGCGCTTCGAGGAATACCCCCACAAGAAACTAACACTTTTAGAAAAATATAAAATTACTTAGGTGAATATTAAATTATGCGCTATTACGTGATATACTTTTTTGAAATTAATTAAATTAAAACGTCAATTTGCTAAAATAATACTTTACAAAACACATATTCGAATAAAAAAAAAATATAAAACAGAATTATCACACTTCCCAAGAGAAATAAAGATATACCATGTGTCGATTATAACTGACCTTTAGCACTAAAAGGTCGTGTAGTTACGAAACCCCTTTTAAACATACATCCTTACGGCTGTCACAATAAAGTCCAAATTAGCGCAAGATTATCGATCCAGTCGCGTATTACCTTGGCTCTGTGTTGCAAATGTACAGTCACGCAAACTCCTCTTTTTATATAGCGACCTAGTGGCGTAAAGATGGCTACGTATAGTTAGCTATAATATTGTCTCTAATTACACATTGGAAAATGCTAAAAAAAATTCCACGAGCAGCATTCGAATCTTGTACCCTTCTGACATTCCGGGTCGGGTGCTGTTCCAGTTAATTCTGGTCGAGAATTTTTATTTCTATTAAAATATTTCAACATTTTTTCATTTGTAATTTGTTTGCAAAAAAATTTGGATTAAAATTATTTTTGTATTTGTAGGTACTTACTTAGTACTTAAAATATATTTTATTCTCTTTAATTTTTTTTTATAAGTAAGTAATGACTTGGTGCGGTAGTATTGAGCCAGAAAAAAAGATAAGTATTTTTAATTTTTATCAGTACCTAGATGTTAATGAGTGAAAATATTTAATGGTAAAATATGATGTTCTCTCAAACCCAAACCCCTTGACTTTCAGTAAAGATGTGCGACTTTACTCTCTGAGAGATCTCACACGGACTTCTTAAGATAATTTGAAGATAGATAGCTAAACATTTATTTGCATCAACAAAACACACATGCTTCATGAAGAGTGACGTTGCACTGTTATGTTTCACTTAAACACTCATGCACGTTCATGAACACCATAACGGTTATTAATCCATAATTAAAGTAATCCATTATAAAAACATTTTTTTAAATAACAAAATTGCGGACATGGCCTTTCACTTTTCCACCAAGAAATCCCTAATTAAAAGCTCAGTAAAATGATCATAAAATATACCCTGGTAAAAGGTTTCTAGACACAGACCACTTCATTTCTAGAGTTTATTCCAAGCCTTAACGTTTTACACTTTGAAAGAGGTTTTTTTATTTCATTTTCATAGTGGCACTATATAGCTTGAAGTAGAAGGGTGCTTTACGTTCGCTTGCATACAAAAAACCCTGTAGTTGATCAATTGCATCTGACGTCTTCATTAAAAAGGTTTCATTGTTAATTCACAATCATGTTTTCTCTTTTAAAAAATCTGATCTAACTGTGTTCTACTGCATAGAATAAAAACTAAAGCATAGAAGGAGTCCAAATGAGACTCGTATAGTTGTCCTATTTTCAAATGGGCCATAAACATTGAAAGAAAAGAGACAAGATAAGTTGCCAAAAACGCCAAATGTCTAGCGAAAACAAAAACCGGTCACCATTTATGATACCGAATTCAAAAGCGACACAAATATAATTCGAATGGTGACCAAACGGAGTACCCACTCAAAATGTCATAGCACTTCTTCTATGCTTTAGTTATTATTCTGAACTTCACTCACTCTACAAAACAGACATGTATAATATACGTATTCCTTCATGAGACGTCGTTAAAGGATCAAGAGTACCCTAAACCGACGAGCATGCATGAAGAACATTATGAGAGTGAGTGAACCAAAGGATGTGTGACAGGATCGTAGCAAATGGAAGGCTGTGGTCTCCAGAGACCACAGCCTTCCATTTGCTACGATCCTGACTACTCCTCCGGGAAACGGCCGTGATGTATGTATACATACATACATATAAACACGACTATCATCCCCGAAGGGTTATAGACTAGACAATGAGGACCGCAAAAGCAGTCCACTACCATACTCCACTTTTCACCAAATAGCGACTGCACATGTCATTGTGCTCAGCGTAACAGGTAGTGAGCCCATCGCCGCTCTCCGCCGACGTCGAAAGACGCCAGTGTGGGGGGTCTCTACGCTGTTGGATGTCGCGCACTGACGCCGCGTGAACGCCGGCTCGACGCTGACGTCGAAAGACGCCAGTGTGGGGGGTCTCTATGCTGTTGGATGTACTTATGTGTCTTTAGTCCGAGTCGCCTTTTACGACACCCAAGGGAAGAGAGGAGGTGGTAGTGTTTCTTTCATCGGTACGCGACACGGTTAAAGTATTCACTCATCACTATTATCCCCCAAGGGTTAGTCAGAGACTGGCAGTGAACCACGTTTCACCAAATTACAACTGCACACGCGCTCAGCGTGATAGGTGAAACCCATCGTCACTTAATGCTGGTGGATGTATGTTTAAGTATGTTCAATTGTTTAGTCTATAGTACGTTTGTCGCCCTTTACGACATCTAAGGGAACAGGTGTTGGTAGTTCTTTAAATGAGCAGTGGCATGAAACTTGTTTTTTACTAGCCGTCAAATCAGTTGGTATTATACGGTTAATAATTAACTCTCACTCTCTCACTCCTCTCGGAGGAGCTCGATGGCGCAGCGGCTAGCGCGTTCGGCTTGCGATCTTGCTCGCTAAGCAACTTTCGCAATGCCGGGTCGCTGGATGGGTGACCAAATTTAAAAACATCTCGAGCTCCTCCGTGCTTCGGAAGGCACGTTAAGCCGTTGGTCCCGGTTGTTGTCGTAAGATGGCAGCCGTTAAAACCCACCAAACCCGCACTGGGCCAGCGTGGTGGGTTATGGCCCAATTTTCCCACGTGCTATTGTTCACGTAGGAGGCGTGTGCCGAGCAGTGGGACGTTTATAGGCTGATGATGATGAATTAACTCTCACCCTTACTCAATATAGATAATATTACTGACCCTTAGTTCTTGTTTTTTTTTTCAAAAAGTTTATATGCAATTTATTAGATGCAATATTATAAACAGGTTAAAACCATTGGTTTAAACAGTATCTACATATTCATAATCTCATCTGTACCTAGATGCTGCTCTAATAAAACGTCTTTAATCTTACTTAGAAATTCATCGTCACCATCAGCCTACAAACGCTGCTGATTATGATACTGACCACAGCTGGGGACAGTCCCACATGGACTATTGCCCATGTGCAAATAGAAATTGGGCTACTGACCACAGCTGGGGACAGTCGCACATGGACTATTGCCCATGTGCAAATAGAGATTGGGCTACTGACCACAGCTGGGGGCAGTCGCACATGGACTATTGCCCATGTGCAAATAGAGATGGGGCTACTAGCCACAGCTGGGGACAGTCGCACATGGACTATTGCCCATGTGCAAATAGAGATTGGGCTACTGACCACAGCTGGGGGCAGTCGCACATGGACTATTGCCCATGTGCAAATAGAGATTGGGCTACTGACCACAGCTGGGGACAGTCGCACATGGACTATTGCCCGTGTGCAAAAAGAGATTGGGTTATAACCCACTACGCAGGCCCAGTACGAGTTGGTGGGTTCTAACGACTGCCATCTTACGACCAACCGAGACCGAAAGCTCTACGTGCCCTCCTAAGCATGGATGAGCTCGAGATGGTTTTAGTTTGGTCACCCATCCAGTAACAGGACTTTGCGAAAGTTGCTTAACTGGAAAGATCGTAAACCGAACATCTCAGCCACTGCGCCATGGAGCGCCTCAACGACGGCTCATAATAATAATTAACTAATAAATTAAACGAAGCCAACATGCTTTTTATGATTATGACAAATTGACTTAATACATCACACCATAGTTATTGTGTTGACGCTAATTTTAAGCGGCCGCCTGTTCAAATAACATAATTTGGTTGTAAATAAGAATTATGACTAGTTTGTTACCATTGTGAGAATGTTACGGTAACCACAACCAGTTTGGTAGATCTCCGTGTTGTATAGGACTAGTTGATAAAAGAAGGTCCTTTTGGAGTGGTGGTTTTTGAATGTACTCCTTTCGTGCGTTTATGTAACGATCGTGTGAGATAAGTAACTTTAGACATAGAATGTCACTGCATCATTTCACCGTGTCGCGTAGCGGTGAAAGAATACTGCCACCCCCTCTCTTCTTTTGGCTGTCGTAAAAGGTGACTAACGGACTAAAGACTGCACATACAACCAACTGCATAGAACGGCGATGGGCTCACCACCCGTCACGCTGAGCACACGTGCAGTCGCTATTTGGTGAAAGTGGACTATGGCAGAGGACTGCGGTCCTCATTGCCTGGTATATAATATAGCGGCTCACGCAAAGAATGGGTAGTATTCTTCTCAGCACCTACCTATCACGCTGAACACTTGTGCAGTTGGGATTTGGTAAAAAGTAGACTATGGCAGTGGACTCCTTCTGCGGTCCTCAACAGTCATGAATCTTTGTATGTTTCGCGTTTAGCATTTCAAGTGGTATATATTTTTAAAATACATTTAGTATTGTACGGTAGAGTGAAATAAAATGGAGTCTCACAACACCTGTTGTTGCTAAAAGAACACGGGAGAAACAACAATTAAATATTTCTGTGATAAAATGGAGAAGAAAGCCAAGCGAATTTTAATAAAGAAAAAAACATACCAACAGAGTATGGTTAAATCGGGTCTTGTCTATGGCCAACGAAACATGGTCCTGCATTTTTGGCATCCATCAAAAAAGTTACGAAACATCTTTTTCTAGCACACGGCACACGTGAAAAACTCACTGACCTTCTGGCGTACAGGGAAAGTCGTGAAATCGAGAAACGTTCGGGGAAACGAACGCAACGGAAAATCGACCTTGTGTGCCCGCCCGTCTGCCGAGGAAAAACGGTGTCGGAAACCGTTAATTTTAACGTTCAATTTCCTTCGCACGTCGCTTTTTGGCGCGTAAAAAAGTTTTTTTATTTTGTAGCTGCATGCAACGTGTCGGATTTAGGCTGTTTTTGGGTGTCGTGAATTAAATGGATCTTGTGGGTATTGCGTAGGTAACTATACCTACTTTTTTTGTTTTAAATAGTTTTAATAGGTACTTTGTAACTGTATAATAAATGTTTGGTACAGCGGTTCAGTAAAAAGAATACTACCAAGCTTGGGTGTCGTAAAAGGCGACTAACGGATTAAAGACAGCACTTACATCTAATAGCATAGAGCAACGATGGGCTCAACACCTATCACGCTTTTAACTACATTTGATTTTAGAGAACTCGGGTGAAACGTCAGTAATAGGAGAATGGTTGCTCTTTCATTTGTCACATCATAGACAATTTAACACGGACTGTCTGTATTGTGCACTTCAAATCATTCTAAATTCAAACGTTTAAACAATACACTGTTAAATTATTTTGAAAACGCCGCAGTAAAGCGCTATCGAAACGCTTGCATTCTACATTAGAACTGCATAATGACGCATCTAATTTTCCAACTCCGTTTATGCATTAGCGATCGTCATTCGAATTTTGAATCCAAAACGTTCTGTTTCACGGTATCGACGTTGTCGTCTTGTAAAACTTTAATGTGTCAAACGCCGGTTCGGTTGGCGTGTTAAAAAATTCACTATACCACTAAATTGTAGTGGCAGGGGGACATAGTTAAATATTAAAGGGCCGTCGGTGGACCGACAGTGTTTTGACGTCGATTAGAGGTGCTTTTACACAATACGGTATTTACGGGAAGTCTATTTTGTTCAGGCAATTATTTGACTATACTAGGAATCTGGCGATATTTTGCTATCTGTGATTTAGATTGAATATTTAGCTTGAATTGACTTGAATTTTGTATTTCATGGTCTGACATTTTTCATGTATCCATAACAAGTTTCTGTTACGCTTAGTTACGATATAATTAGCATATTTTATTGACGTTTAAAAAAAACCCTGGATAATCTAGTCAAATAACAAGACACTCTGTAGATTGTTCTAGAAAAAGTTTTAAAACGTAGAGGTTACTAAACGCAAAACGAATAAAATTTACAAAATAATTCTAGTATATCGTAATAATTGATTATTTGCGATAAAAAAAACGATCAAATTTAAAAGAAGTTTTCTTTCTGTTCTACCATTCAATGTAAACGAAAAAGTATACTCACTAAAGAGTTTCTGTACTTACTGAAATAAGTATTACAAAAAAAACTTTTCCTTTTTTCCACAGACAAAAGTTTAACGTCGAATTCACGCGCTGTACTAAGATAATAGTTCGATAATTCGTAATAAGGTCCGATCATGACACCTCCACTGTAATTTTGGGGGTGTTATAAAAAATAAGTGGAAAAAAAAGTATTGTGTCATTTAATCATGTAAGCAAATTGGATAATAATTGGTGATACCGAAATTGTTACTTTAAAAAATAAATGGAAAAACTTAGGTGGCGACATTTCTTTTCGTTGTTTGTCAAGTAGGTATGTATTTAAAAGCTAATTATCTAGTGAAATGTACACTAATATACGAAGGAAAATGGCTAGCGAGAAGTTGTTGACGCCTATAAATTTTTCTTCACTTGATTCTTATATTAAAATTAAAATATTTTGTTTTACTTACTTAAGTACATTGAGATAAACTAACTAACCTATGTTTTTCAGTTTGAATTAAAACATGCAAGTGCTATGTAACAGGCATTGGGATAATAGCCATCATAGTTTTGATCTTTATTCGATATAATATAATACCTATTAAAACCAATTAATTTAAAACACATTCACATTTTATTATGTTTGGTAGCTAGTTTTTTGTAAGTATATATAATGAATATCCATGTCCGGGTATTTAACATATTGTAGGTATATCCGATATGGGCACACTATTGTTTCCACTAGACCTATTATTGAACAATAAATTACTATTCTAATCTATTTTATAAAAACGTTTTAAAATGCAGTACTCACCATCTTTCGGCGGACTCGCACACTGCGGCGCGTACGACCCTAAGTGATATCCATAAGTGTTTTGGTGCATAGGAGGGAAAGGATACCCCAAGGACCTCGGACTGGGAAACCCTGACGCCTCATGGGGGTTCTGCTGGCCCCCAGGACTTCCAAAATGGTGGGGATGCTGGTACCCCCCCTTAAATGGGCCGTACCCATGCTGCTGTAGCTCAATAAACGCAGATTTCGAGGACACATTAGTAGGAGTGGAATTCGCCGAGTTGGAAATGTCGTGGGGTGTTTGGGACCCCCCTAAATGATGGTGTTGGTGGTCCAACGCCTCTTGGGTGGTCATAGCGGGCTGGGGGGTCGATGGGCCCCCCCCGTCCGTGGACTGGGGAGGCCCAAAAGGATCTGAGAAACTCAGTGTGGTGGGTTTGCTGCCCGGCGATTGGATTCGGGTAATCTTGAGGTTTTGTTGCACCGTTTGTGTGTCGCCGCTGAGTCAGCCTGCAACAAAGGGGTAAGTGTTATTGATACATATCATCATCATCATTATACAATTTATAAAGTAAAGTCGCCTTTATTATACAACCTTAATTTTTCTTAATATATAAACAATTAAGGGTGAGTTCCTCCCATGAAACTAAACAACTTTCCCCAAAAAACCTATGTGCAAAAATGACAAAAAAATTTCAACCTTCCATACAAAACTGTCCGTTCAGCTGACGGCAATAGTATGGGAGATCGAAATTTTTTTGTCATTTTTGCAAATAGGTTTCTTTGGGGAAAGTTGTTCAGTTTCATCACCCTTAATTGTTTTTGTATTAAGAAAAATTGAGGTTTTATATCACATTTATAATTAAATCATTTCTACTTATTTGTTGAGTATTTTGAATAATATATTGTTGTTATTTTATTTATCGAATGTGGTTTAAATTGAACTCATACATCACACTTTGTGTGGACGTTCCCCATGATTGAATGTAATGACAATAATATTGAAACATAAAGTTGTGATCGACCATGCATGGCTTCTAACTAAATGCAACTAGGTACCAACTTTACATTACAACTTTGCTACCTTATCTCTTATGTACTAGAGGCTAAGTTTGCGTGGCTACTAACTCAATTGATGTGCGGTCGATTGTACCATTCAAACAGAAGTTTAACGTTGACATCTTGATTAGGATGTCATTCTTTTTGTGATATATGGTTTGTTGTATGTAATGGAGTAGGTCAGTGGCGCCGCGGTCATGCGTTTTTTTTGCATCAATCGTAAATGTTAAGCTACTTTCAAATTGGTTGGGTCACGGATGGGTGATCTAATAACACGATGTAGCTCGATCTGGTTAGAGTCAAACAATGTAAGGCAGACCTTGTATTTTTTTGTCAACAGATTTCTGATTATAATTTTATCTTGAGTTGTGCAATGAGCAATTAAAACCTCTTAATATGGTGTTTTTATAGAGTTACAAGTTATTGTTTTGTTTTGTAACTGTTAGGGCCGATTTTTCAAATGTCAGATTTAAAACTTAGTTACTTACTTATTTGCTAAAGTACTAACAACCTTTTTTAAAATGTATTGTCTTATTAGTATTTTCTTTTTTAGGTGACATTATAGCTTGTATTATAGCCGCGTAATAGGTACTTTATCAGAGGGATAAATTTTATCTAAAGATTGAAAAATCGGCCCATAACGACCGACTTTTAAAGATTGTTGTAAAAAATACATACAGATTAGGATGTATTTATAGAAATTACGAAATAAGGTACCCATTTACAGAGTCTATGGCTGTTTTTAAATGGAAACTTTATTTTGTAATTTCTATCACAACAATCTTGGAAAGCTTACGTCACTAACATTAAGAAAAACAAGACAATAAATTGGAGGCCTATAAAACACCAAAATAAAGAGGTTTTAATTGCTCATTGCACAACTCTCTATGCCGTAATAGAGTAATATTAAAATTTATAGGCTGCATCGAGACGCATGCCTACGCCTAATCGTGCGTAAAAAAGCGCACCCATACATGGTAAAGCCACAGTCTATATAATTCTGAACACTGTGGTAAAGCTATGGAACGTAATACACAAAACGTTAATTAATGAGTACCTACAGAAATAATGACGAATACCGTTAAGTAAAATTTTAAACACTGAAAAAAGACGATCGACGGTTGAAAGCCAGACCTCGGTAGCCAAGTGATTAAGGCAGCCGCCCGGAATGCGGAAGGTGCGTGGTTCGATTCCCGCCTGAGGTTGTCGTCTTTTTTCAGTGTTTAAAATTTTACTTATGTATATTTAAGCGTTAATAAAACGCTAAAATATAAAACATTAAAGAATACCGTTAATTTTAAATATTAAAGTTCCTCAAAACATTTTTGTTTCTAATGGTCTAATAACTGAACTTATACTTTTTATTATAAAGATAGTAAATACAAACATGTTTTACGACTAATCCCAGTCCCTAAGACTATCCCCAAAAGGTTATTCATAGAGTAGGCAATGAGGACAGCATAAACAATCTACTGTTCACGTTTTTCCAAACTACAACTGCACATGTGCTCACCGTTATAGGTGGTGAGCCCATCGCTCTATGCTGTATGAAGTAGTCCGTTACGATTTTACGACACCCAAAGGAAGAGAAAGGTTGGTAGTATTTCTTTAAGTGAGCCGCCACACACAGCTTTATATAAAAATAACAAAGAAGGAAAGAACAACTTTTACGACGGAACAAAACATGATAATTCCATTATGTCTAACTTTTCACAAAAGGTAAAAAACCGGCAACTACTTTGGAGTTGCTTTGCTTTGTAAGTACTCATTCTTATAAAAAAAATGAAAGACTATGTTCTGATCCGATCTGATGAAAATATCATGTTTTGAAACATTCAGGCTAGGAAATAACATGTTTTATTTTGGATTTGTTTTTTAATCAATCATTTAATATGGGACAAATACACAATTACTAAATAAAAATTAAATTCTTATGTCTTCTGTATCCACCTCAGTATAAATACACACTTCTTCATCATCAATTTGTTATTTTTTTACTATCGTGTTACTAGAAAAGCTTATTATTTCATTTTCATTTTTCCCTCTTTCGCTTAAAGCTTTCCTTTCTCTACGTTTCTTTTTCTTTGCTACACTATTGAATGCACCTGTCAGTATTTGACTGCTCAGACATGCTTTGAAATAACTGATAAACTTCAAACCACGCAACTTACAAACAACTAACTCTCTCTCAAAGTTTCTCGATTTTTTTACAAATCCGACTGACCGCTAGTATTTTGACATTGACGAATCTGTAGTCATCTGACAGATGTCAAACAAACAGCCCAATCATAGACGAAATAAAGTACAATTTTACGGCTTCGATACCCTAGGATTTAAGCTAATATAGCGCATAAAAATCGATAAGTTCTTTTTACTCAAGTACATGTAAATATCCTATTTTGTGCCAACTTTGCGTCGGCGTACCAGAAAAGTATGAAATTTATCATGTTTTGTTCCGATTTTGTTTATTCATATTTTTAAACATGGAAATATCATGATCTGCTCCAAACCTTCAACTCGAACCACACCAGCCTAACGGGCGATGTATATGATATTCTGTCGAATGTCATTTCTAACTTTTTTTTTGCAAAATGTGGAATTATCATGTTTTGTTCCGCCACTCCTCATATTATAATCACAACTATTACCCCAAGGGTTAGTCAGAGACTAGGCAATGAGGACCACAGAAACAGTCCTCTGCCATAGTCCACTTTTCATCAAATATAGCGACTGCACATGTGCAGCGTGACAAGTGGTGAGCCCATCGCCGCTCTTTGCTGTTGGAAGTATGTGCAGTCTTAAGTCCGTTAATCGTCTTTAACGACGCCCAAGGGTAGAGAAGGGATGTAGTATTCTTTCACCGATACGCGACACGGTTAATAATAATAAAAATAAAACGTTAGAAATAATATGCGGAGGACTTAGGTTCAATTCCTATCTGAGAAAGACTTTTTTTACACGTTTCATTATCTTGTAAGTACTCATTTGACCGTAACACAAAAAACATTAAATATTAGGTACCAATTTTTATCCTATATTCTAGCTGGCTAAAGTACACTCGTCCCATAGATATTCTAAATATCTCTGAACTGTCTACACCCCGCGGTATTATCCCACGGGGTCACAGAGGTCACACTCTGTGGGTTTTCTTTAAAACAATTTAGCTCGGACACGGCCAATTGAACCGATGACGCGTCAGTCGATGCCGCCAAGGAATTCGTGCGACATTCTGTGTTTGTATCGTCGATAAAGATTACTGCATTAACGACTATTTTCCCCGAAGGGTTCGTCAGAAACTAGGCAATGAGGACCGCAGAAGCAGTTCAATGCCATAGTCCATGTTTCACAAAATTACAACTCTTCCCTTGGGTGTCGTAAGATTCGACTAACGGACTAAAGACTGCACATAAGTACATTCAACAGATACAGATAGGTGATGGGCTCACCAGATATCACGCTGAGCATGTGCACATGTGTGCAGTTGTAATAGAATAATAGTCTTGAGTCTATGTATGTGTGTAAGTATCATCATAAGTATTAGAAAAGCTTGGATTGAAACAAAGATTATTAAGTATATAAGTGTTATCTATCCTACTAATATTATAAACGTATGGATGGATATTTGTTACTCTTTCACGTAAAAACTACTCAATGGATTTGGATGAAATTCGGCATACAGATAGTTTATAACCTGGATTAACACATATGATATTTTTTTTCCCGATATTCCCACGGGAACCTATGGATGGATGTTTGTTACTCTTTCACGTAAAAACTACTGAATGGATTTGGATGAAATTCGGCATACAGATAGTTTATAACCTGGATTAATACATAGGATACTTTATATCTCGATATTCCCACGGGAACGGGAACCACGCGGGTGAAACCGCGAGCGGCCGCTTGTAATAACTAAAGCATAGAAGGAGTCCCTAAGAGACTCGTATAGTTATCCTATTTTTTCAAATGGGTCATAAACATTGAAAGAAAAGAGGCAAAATAAGTTGACAAAAACGTCAAATGTCCAGCGAAAAAAAAACCGGTCACCATTTATGATAACGAATTCAAAAGCGACTTATACATGTAATTCGAATGGTGACCATACGTAGTGCCCCCTCACATGTCATAGCACTCCTTCTATGCTTTAGTTATTGTTCTGAGATAGAGGCATAAGAGCTGTAGCTTCTGTGTGCGTTGCGTGTGATGCCCTCGAAGCGATGATGATTTAAATATATAACACTGAAAGAATATGGTTAAATATATTGAGAAATCTGACAAAATGTACTTACTAGCTTAAGTCCCCAAAAAAGAAAGAAAAAGTGCAGATTGATAGATATCCTAGGACTTCAAACATGGCAATACAATTTTTTTAAGTAATCATTCCTGTTTACATAATTTATAATGTGACCTCTTTGGTAACAAACCATAATACACGGTAAAAACCTATTACGAGACTTTTCAACTGTTATTTATACCTTATTCAGTGATATTATGACTCATTATCGCAAAGTAGAGAACGGTAAAGAAATGATTTAGAACACAAATTTCTCACAGAACAAACTCGAGAAATGGTTAGACATTAAAATTGAATGAGGCGAAGAATTGTTACCAAAAACAATAAATAAAAAAAAATCTATCCTTTCGGCAACGGCTTTGTGTTAATTACTCCCGTCTCTTGTCCCGCTCGCACGCATCGGTGCTATAATAGCGCCATCTCTGTCCTGCTCGACGTATGCCGGCGCCGGCAAAGGTCAAAACTCAAAACGTTTTGTTTTTTCATGTTTTCTTTTTTTATTGTTTCCTCTCCGTGTTGATAACTCGCGTCTTTAATAATCGTCTTTAAGCCAACTAATTGGTGTAAATTTTTATTAATAATTATTATGGTTGATTTTTTTATTAATAACTCAATATTTGTTATGTTAATGATACAGTTTTCTCGTAACACCAATGAGGAATTATTTTTAAAAGACGTGTTGATTGACTATTATTAAAATTAAATAAGTAATCATTATTGTATGTGATTGTTTTCTAAATTTAACAGGAAGCAAAGAAGCAAGTTTAGGTTCAATTTACAGGAGTGTCACAGATTTTTAAATAAGAAATAGATATTCTTTTGCACTATATTTGTAATGGAATGTGTCTTTCTATGATATGAAGGGTATTTTCCAATTTTTATCTGTCGCTGTAAAAAATTGGAAAGAAGAAATTCCCTTGCTGAGTTTCGTGACGGCTCTTCCAAGTACAAGAAATAAACTTTACTGAATTTTTTGCCCGCTCTTTTCATCTCCTTTTCATCTCAGTACAAGATCTCCCGCCATATAGACTTATGTTATGAACCGATTGGTGTAGTGCCATTCACAAGACTAAGCTCAAAAGAGACCCGGCGTGTTATGCTTAAGTTGTATACTTTTTTAATCTGTAAGTAATTTATTATACTTATGGCAATCATATGGCAATATTGGCAATATCTGTCAACAAATGACAGTTGTACAGCCGCTAGATATGTCAAATCAAGCATGACATGACGGCCTTGTTGACATTTCACTTTTCTAAAAGCAAAAGAATTATGGTCTAAAGCAGTCACATTAGACATTTTTAAAGTAACATGTCTGGCTTTTGAAGACTCAGTGTTTCCTAAAAAAATATTAATAATGAAATAACTCTTATCCGCGATTCGATAAAAAAAGACAAAACTTGGTTTAGGTAGCAAATAATATTAGCTTTACTCTATGACCAAAATCTATAGTTTACAAGTTTAGCATTTCTTCTATGGAAAGTGCCGGTTCCCTTTATTGTAGCTCTAAACTGAATAAATTATATTGAGTCTCGAGTCCTGCTACCCACTCTCTTCTCTGTGAAACTCTTGTTTTTGTAATTGTTCTCTTCCCTGTGTGCAATAAAGTTTTATTGTTATTGTTAATCTGATGCATTTTTATCACAACTTGTATTATTATTATAAATGTGGTTTCCTATTTTCTCAGCTTCTGGTTTTCTCTGTAACTACGGGTATAAACCACGTAATTATAGGATGTGGTGTGAGCTCTGTATGTGTTGTGTGCTCTTTCAGTTGCAAGAACTTTCTTCTTTTTCTTTTAAGGTATACGTTTCCAAGACGGACCGCAGACTGGAAACTGCAGCTGCGACACTAATAATTGCAGTGACTGCAGACTGCACTGCAGTCTGCAGTCACTGCAGCACCAGTGTCAAGAACCGCAAAGAGTTTACATGTGTCACGTACAAAAATGGCGACTTTTTTTCCACATTCTGTCTCGCACATAGGTACTGGAGTGACTGAGGCATTGTCTATGCATTGTGCAGCCGCGCTTGGAAATAGAAGCAACCGCGACCGCAGGCAGCACTGCGGTCAACCGCAACCGCCAGCCGCAATGTCGCCTGATACTAAAGCGACATCTCCAGAAAATCACTAATGCCACTTTTTGTTTGGTAAAGGATTACTAGATGACGCCACTTGTATCTGACGTAAGTTTAATAAATAGATTACCCCGGGGCAGCTTCTTACTCTTTACCAAGCTCAGGTCCGATCGTGCATGGAGTACTGCTCTCATCTTTGGGATGGATCTGCAAAGCACCAGCAGGCTGCCCTGGATTCTGTAGAGCGCCGAGCAAGGAGGTTGATTGGTGACAATGAGCTGATCGATAACAGACTTTTAAGTCTGGAACACCGACGCAAAGTTACCTGCTTATCGGTTTTCTACAGGTTACATTTTGGAGAGTATGCTCAGGAGTTACATAACCTCATACCTCCTTCCCCGTTCCATCATCGGACTACTAGAAGGAGGGAGGGCTTTCATCCTTATGTTGTAGATATTCCACCCGCCCGGACGAAGCGATTTGCTTCTAGTTTTCTTATTAGGACAGCTAGGATGTGGAATGACCTCCCTGCGTCTGTTTTCCCTGAAGGCTACAACTTGGGCGTCTTTAAGGCCAGAGTAAACAGGCATTTACTGACTGCGCGTGCTCCTTCTTCGTCCTCATTATCACTTTCCATGAGGTGAAATCGAGGACAAACGCGCAATCAGTCTCCAATAAAATAAAAAAAAATTAGGCCGTTTTACGTCCTGCTTAAATTAGTCATTTTGCGGTCAGGAGGGACAGCAGTATAGAGCGGCGATAGGCTTACCACCTATCACTATGCATTATGTAAGTAGAATTATTTGAAACGTGGAGTGTTGCAGTGAACTGCTCTCGCGGTCCTCATTGCCTAATCTCTGACTAACACTTTGGGGATAATAGAATTGTGAATATGTATGTACACCTGTGGGTCATAGCTGAGTAGCAACAGAATGGATTTAAAACATCATAGTTCCGTGCAGAGTGATGATAGGGTGGTAGAGGCCCCAAGCTCAACAGTCGTCGCGTGCCGTGTTTTTGCGCGTTCGGCGAATTTTTTTCATTGTAATACAACATGACATGATTTCGTTTCGATTTCGTTTGACGTTGGTGTATATCTCAGAACAATAATTGTTCTGAGGTGTATATCTCTCTGCAAACGCAATGTCATTGTTGTAAGAGTTGGAGATCTAACTAGATCTGTAGGTGCGATGAAACGGATTATCATTAGTAATTATATTCGCGTTTATTCTATACATGTTAATGTTTAATCATGTTGGTTCGTAGTTACAAGAAAACTGTGTGCTGAAATAAAAAATTACAAAGAAATAAATTTTATAATAATTATCCTTACGTATACGTACTATACGTGTGTACGTACGGGGTACGTACCTACATAGGTACGTACGTGAGGATAATTATCATAAAATTTATTTCTTGTACATTGTCTACTCTTTTGAGTACCTACAGAAATACTAAGGTGTAGGTATATTATATGGAATATAATGTTTCTAATTTATGTGTTGTGTTTACAATATCATTAAAGGATTTTTACTGTCACACTAAACACCAATGACTTCTAAAATATTGAAATAGAAATTATACTAAATTTACGAGTAATTTACTATTAAAAAATCATTGTTAAAAACCATTATCATCTACTATTACTTTAAAAAAAACAAACAAAATAAAAACAGAATTTTCTTAACATCAGCGCTCATCGGTGCACTGTACACTGTCTCTAATGAATACTTAATACCATTTTATGGAGTACCAATTATTTATGGGGTCCTACAGTACGTTCCCATGGACCCCCTTGTTCCGGATCAGTGGTCAAACGTGCTCCGCTTTGGTAAGTCGAGCTTGTTAGAAAATGTTAATTTATGGTCTATTCTTACTTGGCTGTAAGCATCAGTGATTACGAAGACTGTAATTTTTAGTCAATGCGTGTTTCAATTTGATTGGTATGGCAGCCTTCAATCACATTATATAAAATCTAGATAGATTCTACGTTCGTCCCGAAGTTTTGTCCCACATCCCAAAAAATTCATAGTTTGTCCCATATCACTATTGAAGTAGTACTTCATCCCAAATTACAAGTAGATAGTTAAAAGTAAAGTCAAAAATTTCTGATTGTACATTCACGAGCACCAATATGTATACACTTTTACTCTTATTCCATTGTATTAAGAGTTACAATTGTTTACATATTTTTGCTGCGACTGTACATACTTACAATAAGATTAAAGTAAGTTTGGCATATAAAAAAAATATGGGCCGTAAAAGAAATATTAAATAGGACAAAGCGAGAATAAAATAATTTAAATAATATTTTGGGACCCTACGTCCCAAGCAAAGCATATTGATTGGGACGAACCAGGATTTTTTAATGTGGGACGAACGAAGCATAAACCAATAAGAGTTTTGGCCGTATAGCATTTTTGTAGGAGCACTTCTTCATGTTGACACTCACGCACTAGGAATAGAATTAATGTACCTTTGTACAGACGTTTTGAGAACGTTGAATAAGCATATAGTTTTTATTATGTAATCGAAGGTGTGGTGGCAAAAGCTACTACAAAATGACATTAGTCAATTATTGAGAAACTTTTCACCATCTGTCAAAACTGTAATGTTTATCCTACTACGGGTACAAGCCTCTGACCTTGATCCCATCATGTAAGATGATGATAAGGCAAAAGGTGGAATTCTCAACTACTGAGGAAATGGCTATATATCTTATGTCTAACTGTCCCAACTCAACAATGCTAGCAACATTGAAGTTATAGTGAAAATTTGGACAAGAACTAGCTATTGCCCGCGTCTTTGCTCGCGTAAATTTATCGCGGGAAATATTAGCTTCTAACCTTAGAATAATAACGCATAGAAAGCGAGAACACGCACGATAAATGAGGCCAGTAAAACCAAGCCATACTGGCTTGGTACCGAAACGGCCCGCGTCAGTACTAATAATCTAAACTTAACTATCTATCAACAGTTCCAACTTCCTTACTTTTGGGGCAAATTTGATTCCTCTAGCAACATTACTTGTACACTTGTGTGCATGTCGCCGAGATAGGACGCGTAACTTAGTCCTACATCCATTTTTTTCTTGCCTCACGCCATGACAGTTTTCTAATACGAGACTATCGTTCTATGCGTTATTATTCTATGCTTCTAACCGTCTAACAACAAACAATTCAATTCACTCAAGTTCCGACAGTTTAGAGATAAGATAGCCAGTTCCTCAGTGGTTGAGGATTCCGGGTGCAATGCGCTTCAACCTTCGGTCTTATCGTCAATTACCATCAGAGGTGAGGCCAAGTACCCGTAAGGGATAAAAGAAATAAGTAATACCTACTTACCTACATTATGTAGGTACTTTTATTTACTACTTTGCATTGTATTGAATTGAATAAAAAGAAATACTTGCACCAAATAAGAAACATTTCAACAAAAGACCTGAATTACAAGTACTCCGAATACAACACTAAAATGTGAAAAATGCGTAATATTTCTCGTTTTCAAGACAAACATGGCCGACATTCCATCGACAAATTTCTCGTGAATTCCGTTATGGAGGTATAGGATTTGATACGAACGTTTATTAAAATAACCACAGACTCCATAGTGAACAGTGCAGTGTACAGTGAAACTTGTTGAGCGTACTCAGCGTTTAGACTCCAGGTTTTTGTTTATTACTTTTTTTAGAGTGCCTCTGAGCGGTCAGCAGTCAGTTTTCTAAATTTTTCCCTATCCAGAGCTAGTCTGAATAATTGTTCCACAGTTTTGATACCGGTCAATTCCATGACGTTACGGAGCCATGACATTTTCCTTCTTCTAACTTTCCTCTTCCCAGCAATCTTTCCCATCAATATCGTGCGATGGAGCTGATATCTATCATTACGCAAGACACGGCCCAAGTAGGAAACCTTCCGCTGCTTAATGGTGTCTACCAGCTCTACCTTTTCCCCCATTTGATTTATTGACCTCCACGTTTGAAACTTTATCCGTCCAACTGATGCAAAGCATACGACGATGGCTCCACATTTCGAACGCTTCGAGCCTTTTCCGGATGTGGAAGACATCCTGAAAAGGCTCGAAGCGTTCGAAATGTTAATTGTTAGGGTCTTTAGGGTTACACGTTACTATAAAAAGTCTTTATTTATTGCTACTTGTGTTTATTTTACACTAGCTTCTGTCCATGACTTCGCCTTTGTGAAATGGGAATGCGACCTTTCACCAATTATATTTATAATACAGACTATGTTCACCCAGAAGATACAATCTTACTGTTTGTGAAATAATTATTGAAATCTGATGAGTAGTTTCGAAGATTACCTCTTAAATCTAAACTTACTAACGTTTTCCCCTTTATAATGTTAGAGTACTTTTATAACTCTAAATGAACGTTTTACTTCAAAGTCCACACAGATATTAGAACTTAAAAAAAATAGCACTAATAGAGCGGTTCGTTTAAACAGTCAATTATTGGATGTATTATAGGTACTTGGTTCAGTAGTTTTTTTGATAGGAGTTTGTTTATCAAGTGGTTACTAGCAGGTTTTAATTCTGCGTAACTTATTTATTGTATGAAAAATGGTTAGTGAGTATTTTTTTTATAAATGAACGAAGAAGCTTCAATTTTAAAAAGTCTTGTTATTGTCTCAACTATCATAACACGAGGTTATTTTTATATCAAGGGAATCATAGATCACAGGTACAGATCCATAAGTAGGTGCTAATAATAGAATCATCTGCTCGTAAGCTCAATTAATAGACTGTAGAGTTGGTGCAAGTCTACTTATCATAACACGGAATTGAAATTGAACTTGAATCAATCAAACATGTAACCCTGCGTTATTTTTTCTACATTTAAACGAGCGGAGTTTCACCAATGTTGTTACCGCTATAACACGTGTTGAGACTCCATTTTTAATTAATTCTACCATACAAGCGGGTTTACGCATTTCAGTTTCCCATACAAACTTCAAAGTCAATTTTTTTTAAAACTAATCAGCCAATTTTGATGAAACTTTGCGTGCTAAAGTAAAACACAGGGGATCTAAATAGTTTGTTGAAAACATTTTTAAAAAACGTTTATTTAGCTGAGTTAGGGCGATTTAAAGTCAACTATAGAAAGTTTAAAATGTGTTTTACTTTAGAGTGCAGTTTCATCAAAAATGGCTATTGGTATTTAAAAACTTCGAATTGGAAGTTTGTATGGGAAACCGAAATGCGTAAACCCTCTTAATTTATTTTAAAACCACTTGAAATTAGCTTAATGCGTAACCCGTGAAGCCGTTAATTAAGATTTATAATATTATTGATATACCTAAACAAGGTATCGCAGATTTGAGGATAAAAAAAATTCTATCTAAGATACTGTTATGACTCCACTATGGAAGTTCCGCCTTGAGATTTCATAATTAAAGAAAAAATAGACACTAGAAGAACAACATAAAAAAACGAAAAACCGGCTCCGCACACATAGCGGTATCCATAAAAATTCGTAAAAGAAAACCATAACGAATCCAATATTTTCGATCGTAAAAACGCTAGCACGCGAACGGCTGATTATTCTTAGTTTTTGTTTTTTATTATCTTTACTAATTAATACACTTCGTATATATTCTTTTTTTTTGGTGTTGCAACACCGTTTGACACGATTCTCATTTGTTTGTTGATGTGTTGTTCCGGGTAGGAGTTGGCAGAGACAATGGGCTGGCAATATCAACCTTTTTGGTGATTGGTCTAATCAGATTGGAACGTGACTCAAATAGCTTTGGGTTTTTTGTATATTTTTTTTATTATAAACTAATTGAATTCTACGTCCTCGCCTTGAGACTGTACACGACAACGTTAGAAAGGTTTTGTTTAACTGAGAAATATATAAGGATTTTAATGTTCCTTATCTTTTCCCTTTAAATCTGTTTAGTTGGTGATAGAGCTTGTATACATTTAGGAAGTTAGCCATTATCTTATCTTCATCGTTTTAACAACATTGTTTTCACGACAGCTAGAAATAAGATAGAGCCAGCTCCTCGTGGTCGTAGGATGAAGTGCGCTTCCACCATCGGCCTTATCGTAACAAGAGATAGTAGTAGTAGAGTAGCGGTGAAAGAATACTAACACCCCCTCTCTTCCCTTGGGTGTCGTTAAAGGCGACTAACGGACAAACACTGCACATACATACATCCAACAATTTAGAGCGGCGATGTGCTCACCACCTAATAAGAGCTCAGCTGTCGTAATACCAGAAACAATAGAATTTTCAATTATGATCAACCTCTAATGCCGCGACCACACGCTTGGCAAACCTCAACAACCGTCACAAATTCAAACGTGTGGATAGAACGTTTGGCTAAACAATATGGGATAAAATATTCACTAGAAAAAAGACTGAGACAGGTTGTTTTTTTCTAGTAAACATTTTATCCTATATTTATAGCATTGTAAATAACAAATTTTCAATAATAAAGATATTTATAAGCAATTACGTCTTCATCGATGGTTAAATACTTGCAATAATATTTCTTTCGTCTGTGAGGGTAGATTTCACAGTGACGTAATACCGCTGGCTTGCAGCGTATCACGAACTACTAGAAAAAATTCAACAAGTCTTCTGGGGTCTCGGTAGCTTAGCGGTTAGAGCAGTGGACCGGCAATCCAAAGGTAATGGGTTTGATTCCCATTCGAGCTTTCCTGAGACTGGTTGTTTTTTTTCTAGTAAACATTTTATCCTATTTCTATATAGCATTGTGAATGCAAAAAAAAAATCAATAATAAAGAAAAAAATATATGTTATTATCCTCAAAAGAATTGATGAATAAGCCACGAAGTTGTGTGACGCATTGGACCTTGAGCAGAATGATTTGAAGTGAAACCAGGCGTCCTACTAATGCCTCTTAGAGTAGTAGGTATGAAAAATTATAGAATACGTTTATCCTCTAAATTTTATCTCTAAAGTTTATCCAGCATTACGGATCACGCTATAAAAAGTTTTGTGACTGACGGTAAGTCAAGAAAAAGCCGCGGACTAAGCCAGTATTAAGATAATAAAAAATTACGTTTCCGTTCGCGTAATAACGCAAAACTAATTAACCAAAAAGCTCATTTAGATAACGACATCTCCAAATGGAAAACGTCAAATGGCGTACAAATTAAAGATGGTCAAATCGCTAAATATTGCGTTTATTGAGAACAGCTGCATTCGTATTTAGCGTGTGACACGAAACGCAAAAAGCACAAAAAACATTAAAAGAAATTAACAAAACGCTTAAGTAATCGATCCATAATGTAGGCTAAAAGACAAATTAGTCTACTGGTAGTCTATGGATCGCCTTACATGTGTCCTGAATGCGACTATAGACATTTATAGAGTAATTTTTATACCGTGTGTTGTTTGCGTAAAGTGACAAGCCAATTGTAGTAATGAGTTCTTCTTTAAATGCACACCCGCCGTTTAAAATGTATAAAATTTTAATTTAATTTTTTTTTCGCCAGATAAAGGGCTCTTTATGGCGAACGGTGAAGATGGTAAAAATGGCTATATTGACAATAAATAAAATGTGTTTGCAGTTTTTTTGTGAATGATAGGTACTTATTCTTTTGAAGGTAAAAGACCAAGAGGCAGGAGCCCTAAACGTTGGTGAGACCAGATCTCAGAACAAATGGAGATGCCTGTCAGCGCCGCACTCCATCAAGCGACAGAGTGCACTGCGCAGCCGATGGAGACAGTTGGTTGACCGGATGAATCGGAGTCACGATCCTCAGCAGTGAGGGAACGATTAGAAAGAAGAAGGTGCTTATTCGTAGCAAATGGAAAATGTGATCTCTGTCTACCCCTCCGGGAATCGGGCGTCACGTAAGTACTTATTATTTATTTATTTATACAGGACAACCAACAAGACCACACGAATTTTTCAGTTTTCTTATTTAACTAGAGTTCTACGCTAAGTGCCAACTTAATTAAAGGCTGCCACGACATGCAATGTGAGTGTTATTATTAATAATAATGTAATAATAAAAAATAATAAAAACATGCATGTATGTACTTAATATGTATTACTAGCGGCCGCTCGCGGTTTCACCCACGTGGTTTTTGTTCCTGTAAGAATATCGGGGTGAAAAGTATCCTATGTGTTAATCCGGATTATAAACTATCTGTATGCCGAATTTCATCCAAATTCTTTTAGTAGTTTTTACGTGAAAGAGTAACAAATATCCATCCATATTTAGAAACTTTTGCGCTTATAATATTAGTAGGATGTTTTAAGTGGTTGTAAGCTCCGTCATGACAGCTGAATCTAGCTGGTGATAAGAATAGATTGCTTAGTGCTAAAGAAAAAAATGAGTCTCCTGGGATCGGCCTTGAAACCAGAAGACTAGGCTCTTCGCCTTCAAAGACATTGCCAACCTTATGACAGTCATTGGACCGGGCGGAATTAGAAACCCTATCAATCAAACAGTAAAGCATAATATAACCGCCAGTAGGAATGGAACCTGGCACATAGATCTCGAGTTACGTAGATACAAAAATCACAGGGAATATTTGCAGAAAATAAAAATAATGTATTATTTTTATAAACATAATTTCGAACCGAGATACGTCAGAAGTACGTTCTAATGCCATTGCAAGTAATTTTTTTCTGCAATGTCATTTGAAATAACGATTTCCTCTGAAGCGACCATTACCGTTCGTTGCCTAGGTACATTTTCTTGAACACCATAATAATGTACGGGAAAAACATAATATTTTATCACAATTACTTAGCGATATAAATGAAAAATATACTAAAGTGGAAACTGAACCGCTTTCGTGGTCCAGTTAGACCTATAGCCTTAGAAACAGGAGTCCTGGTAATTTTTTTAATGTCTAAACTTATTACGAAAGCAATTAAAAACTACTTCATCCTGAACTCCTAAATGTTACATTTCTGCAAGTTAATTAACAAGTTAATGTCTTTAAAATACTGCCGAGTGCCGTATGTTTCTCCAAATACGAAAATAAAATTCTCTTTAAGCGGTAATAATAAATTATATTATCTTCATATTTTAGCTTAGATTACCTATACTTTACAAAAACACATAAAACAAAAAAATTAAGCAAATTACCGTGTTATGAAGCAAAAGACGTGTATGAAGATGTAAAGCTGTGGTCTTTGCTTACCTACCCTTCCGGGAAACGGTCGTGATTTATGTGTGTATGTACAGAGTTACAAATTATGCGGTCTTATCGCTTTAAAGCGACTTCTTCTAGACAACCATTCGGGTGGAGAACTTATACAGAACTTATACACTCTGAGGTCATCAAAGGAGAATGACCAAACCAGCCTATTATTCAATATCTATTGCGTCTTAATCATTCACATATCAAAAGTGTTCTCCTAAGTTATAATGATTACTGTTAAAAAAGGTTTTCTATAGAACGCCGCGTTAAGAGTCAAGTGATAAATAAATGCTGAACTGAACTGATAGTCATACGATAACAGTTGTCATAACCTCAAAATACCAAAAAGTCTTAAGCTAAAAATGAAGATAGCTTTTAGGTTCCGGAGGCCCCATCCCCCCCCCCCCCCTCTCCTCCCAATTCCTATTCCTTCCTTCAACCTATTCCTCCCTTGAAGGCCGGCAACGCATCTGCGATTCCTCTGGTTTTGCGGGTGTCCATGGGCGGCGGTGATTACTTTCCATCAGGTGACCCGCCTGCTCGTTTGCCTCCCTCTTCTATAAAAAAAAAAAAAAAAACCTCCCGCATGATATTCTAATGTAACTTTTTCTTCATAATTCAGAGCATTGCTGCTATTGATTACTATTTATTTCATTAAAGCGCTGTGTTACGCTAGCTAGCTAAAAAACTAGCATAACTCCCATAGTAAAAAGGTCATTCTCCTTTTATTGCAGTATTTTTTGTGCCTCGGTTCGATATTCGGAGGACCTAAGACCCACGCCGGTCAGGCTAAGTGTTTCGGGTTTTTCGATGCACAGCCTGTCTGTTTTCATGATGACCAAACCCCCGCATTTGGAAAGCGTAGTAATTAAGCTAATACCCATCCATTGTAGTGATGACTTGATTTCAATGGTGGACGCCTTTGCCCAACTGTGGGACAGTATACAGGGTGTTACTTTACCTCTTTAAGCCCATCTAGGGAATAGTTGAAATTACATTCGGACTGTATATAAGTACATACCTACAACTTTATGAAATCGCCAAGACAATGTACCTACATACTAGCAACATTATATACCAAGGTAACAAAACAGATATAAGTCTAACTAACAATGAATTGTTCACGATGTTGGTAGGTATGTGCGTATGTACAATGGACGAAATAGATTTCGTGTTATTACATTTTTATACCTAATTATAAAAAATATAGATAGGAATGTAATGTCGACCATATTTTTTTCAGTAACTTTTAATAAAGTATAATATTAAAATTTTCTTTTTAATTTACGATAAAATTAAAATTTACCCTGATCATGGTACTTTAAATATCTTTGTGATTATTAAAAGTTATAAATAATACGCATAATGTGAATTATAAAATTATAAACAGCGTTGTCGCGTTTATAAGTCGGTGTCATGAAAAGCGACAAATAAAAGACTTAAACGCATTTAAGTAGGTACTTTGCACTTTTTTAACATGAAACAAACAGGTCAAGCTAATTAAAACCGTTTTATCAACTTCTTTCGTAACGGCTCTACAGCATATGGATTAACGCCAAAAATTAAATAACCTATCTTTAGATTTATTAGCCTACTAGAGTTTGAATAATTTGTATGGAGCTTTAATCACAAATTTGAATTTAGAAGGCTAACCAATATTATTAATTTCGGGCGTAAAAGGATGAACAATATCTACCCTTTTGTTTTCAAAAAGTAAAACGTCACTCCTAACAACAATTCAAGATGGCGCATGACGCAGCGCACGTTAGCGAAGTATATACTTTAAGATTCAATCTGTCCCCGACTGTACTCGCGTGATTGCCGAGATTTGCGTGAGATATCAACAATCCAACTGCTGAGACACGAATGAAAATATTTCTTCATACTCACTCACTACGTACTAGTAGGTAGGTACCTACCTACACTCCGTTTTATAATTGCGTTGTAGTTAGAAATTAGTCGTAGACAAAGGAGAGGGGCAAAACAAGGCAGTTAACTTTTGATGCTCAATAAAAGTGACATTAGCTTATTTTTATTATTAAAATAATCATCATTGGTACGCAGTATGTACGCGCTCGCATAAAAACTATTTAGTGTGTGGATATATATTTGCAATAGATCACATGCATTGTCTTCGTTAGTGCAGCCGAAAACTTTGTATCGATTCGTTCGATTCATTTAAAAAACAATGACTTTTTCCACCACGAAGTTTGAAATTAGAAATAATAATAAAAATAGGCAAACCTAAAAAATAAAAACTACTCCAACCGGCCAGTACGGGCAAACAGGTTCTTAACACTAAAAAATCAGCCCTAGAAAAGGCGGGAGTTATGACATTTGCCAGTTGGTGCGCCATTAATCATGTGTCAAATAGACCGACCACCATTTTGTCATATTAACCGTAGAAGGCGAATGGTATCGTCATTACATACGTCTATAATTGTTCACTGCTGCATCGTAATATTGTCTATTTTGATGTCTTTGTTATAATCTAATAATAGGACTACGTAATGGCGGTTGGCTATGTTTTTTTTGTAGATAAGGACTAGTTAATAAGTAGAGTGAGGTTAGCAAAAAATCATTTATTAGCATATACTAGAAGTAACGTGTATCGAAATGGAATTTATTAGACAACTTGTAGCTTAAAGACAAATGATAAGTACATGCTTCTGTATGCGAAAGTCGCTGCAGATTACTGAAGTATCATTTTCAAATTACCCGTTTACATCCATTAGCTATCGATTTACCCATTAACTACTTATTTAATAGCCGTGTTTATTCTTTAAGTTCAATGTAATGTTTAAAGTATTCTAAGTTTATTTTAGATGCATAACACAAACTTGTTCTACTTATTATGAGTAGGCAGTTAAACGGTTTTCGTCAAATATTGTATCTGTTAATTTATAAAAAAGATTTATATGACTTTAATTATCATTTTAAAAGAGATTTTTTAAAGTAACAAAGTTTATAATATCAGTAGTAAGATGTACTTACACAAAATAGTGCGATGCCATAAATAAAAACGAAGAAAGAACCAGAGAGTAGAGAAAACAAATGCCAATGTCAACCAAACCATCCCTAAAAAGTTTTCACTGCACAATCGACCTGTATTTATAGACGTTGTTTATAATTACTAAAGTCCAACAAACAATGGATGCATACAACATTTACAGGTGTTAAACGGGTATGTTTCACCACTGTTTGTCATGGCTATACCATTAATTCTAGCCTGTCTCTGGACTTCTGTATTACTTACGCAAAAGTTGTTCCAAAAGGCGAGCGCGATGTTTTTACACATTGTCCTTTTAATTGAAGGCAATAAAAGGTTCTTGTCATATGTTTATACATTACTTGGAATCGTATTCACCTAAGTATACTTTGATGGTAATACGTCTATGCGTGTGCATACATTAGTGAGCAGAAGGGCGGTGCATGCATGCTGCATCCAAGCTCTAAAAACAGACATTACTTACATATTTTTATTGCCTATGCGTATGTCATGGATTTCTGCAAAGTAACGCCTGTATCCATTCATTATTTGGCAAGTTCACTTTCCCGCCA
Source organism: Scoparia ambigualis (assembly GCA_963921215.1). Lineage (NCBI taxonomy): Eukaryota > Metazoa > Arthropoda > Insecta > Lepidoptera > Crambidae > Scoparia > Scoparia ambigualis. The sequence continues at coordinate 9,039,963 of OY992515.1, read as the reverse complement.
AATACTCTCCAACGGTTTATACCGGTTTATATTTGTTTCTACTCTTCACGTTCCCGCCAAGTAGTCTCCAAATCAATGTTTACGTGCTACTCTATCTACTCGTATATTTGTCGATTGTCAACCCGATGGAGACGTGTAGTGGCAATCGTTAGCGATATACATCTTGTTTGACACGTCAATATTGTACTAGGAAGGAGGGTACTTTCAGAAGTTTTGTTGTGACAGTTCTTTTTGTAATATGAGGGTTTTGAAAAAGAGCTTTATGGTAGGTAGTCTGAATTGAATACTACAAACCATCTTTTTGTTGTCATAAAAGGCGACTAACGGACTAAATACTGCACAGACATCCAACGTGTACAGCGGTGATGGACTCACCACCTTCAACACAATGTGCAGTTACTTACTTGAATGAATGAATGATATTTTATAATACTTGTCATTTCGTGTGCCGTGGAGTGTGGCAGTGAACTGTTTCTGCGGTCCTCATAGCCTTATAGTCTCTGACTAACCCTTCGGTGATAATAGTCGCCAATCTATGTTTGTATTGTAACACATCGACAAATATAACATAACGCAAAGAAAAGTCTAAATGTTAACATCGTTCTTTAGAACATCACTGCGGCGTAACCCTCTTCACCCAAGCTTAAGTAGCACTTGACCGGCTTTTTACCTTAGGTACCTACATATAGCCGGTACAAAACAAGATGGCGGCTTTATTATTTACTACTCTATCATTACTAATCTTTGACTGAGTGATGGCCAAAAGCTTGCAACCGGCATTCAGAAGTAGCGCTGGTTTAAACCTGCTACTAATTTTTTTTGCCAACTCTTTTACTAAAATTATTTAGTTGCAACTAAATTTTCGCAACATGCATGTTACATACATACATAAAATCACGACTATTATCCCCGAAGGGTTAGTCAGAGACTAGGCAAAGAGGACCGCAGAAGCAGTCCTCTGCCTCTGCACATGTGCTCAGACTGACAGGTGGGGAGCCTATCGCCGCTTTATGCTGTTAGATGTATGTGCTGTGTTTAGTCCGTTAGTCGCCTTTTACGACTCCCAAGGAAAGAGAGGGGGTGGTAGTATTCTTTCGCCGCTACGCGACACGGAAATTTTCGAAAAATGACACGGAAACACGACTCACTAAAATAATACTATCAACTCCTCTCTTCCCTTGGATGTCGTAAAAGGCGACTAACGGACTAAATACTTCACATACATAAAACAGCACAGACCGGCGACGGGCTCACCTCTTATCACGCTGAGCACATGTTCAGCTAGCATTTAGAGAATCGTGGACTGAAGCAGGGGACTGCTTTTGCTGTCCTCATTGCCAGTATTAATAGTCTCTGACTAACCCTTCGGGGATAATAGTCGTTATTATGTATGCATGTATGTATGTACCTACCCATTATATGTAACAAGTCCAAACGCGTTTACCTCGTTTACATAAAAAGATGAACATGTAACATGCCTACCTAGATCACTAAGGTTTGTCGTTGTCATATAATTGTAAGCACATAAATCATCACTATCCTTGTCACTTTTAACATTTTTTTACCTTTAAGCCAACTGGAAATTGTTTTAAGCCTTTTAAAAGTAGCACCTCATTTCCTGTCACGCAGGATGAACTACTTATATCTGGGTCTAGATCGTTATTAGTCGCTCGGTATTACACTATTCGTATACTAGCAATTGCTAGCGACTTTGTCTGCGTGAACACCTGTACTCATGTATCTTGAACTAATTTCGGAAAATGTTTTCTTATTTTTTTTAAGTTATTGAGTTGACAAACGAGTGTTTTAAGAGGTCTCACATCTAGACGGTGATTTTTGCGTAAAATGCCCATTTTCGCATTTCGCAGTAATTTTGCTTTTGTATTTATCTTTTTTATCGAAATATTGGTACGTATGTGGAACAAAACGGATCGCAAGAGCGCTGCAAATTCTGCGTTCTATTTTTTCAGTTCTTTTATTACAATTTTTTTTATATTATCGGTGATTTCTTACACGGAATAAGAATCGTTAATACTTTTCAACATAAACTTTGATACAGATACTAGAGCAGTAGCTCTGTGGTGAGTGAAAGCTAGCTACTTTGTCTCCGGTTGGCAGGGAAATTATCTAGATATCCTTAGGCCTTTAGTAAAGTATAGCCTATCAGACCTACTGGCTTTAAAGGCCTCCGCCATTGAAATCAAGTCATCCCTACAATTGATGGGCATTGGTTTAATCACCACGCTTGCTCAATGCGGATTTGTGATCACAAATCCGGGCTATGCGTCAAAAAATCTTAGCCTGATCTGGGAATTGTACCTTAGACTACCGGAATTTTTTAATAGAAGAAGGAGGCAAACGAGCAAACGGGTCACCTGAAGGAGAGCTATCACCGCCGCACATGGACACCCGCAAAACCAGACGAATCGCAGACGCGTTGGCTCGTTTCTTAAAGATCCCTAAGTCGTACTGGCCGGAAATACCGCCGCCGAGAGCAGATTCCACAACACTGTAGTTCGAGGCAAGAAATTTCGTGAAAAACGCACAGTAGTAGACCGCCATCCATCAAGGTGATGTGGATGGAATGACAGTCGATTGCGTGTAGTGCGGTGAAGGAAATCAGCGGCAGGGATCAACAATTCCTCAGAACACTCCCCACAATACATGCGGTACAATGTACAGAGAGACGCAACGTCACTCCGAAGAGCCAGTAGATCGAGCAGACCTAAAATAGCCACGTCGTCGACAACTCGAGCAGCTCTGCGTCAAATGGAAGGAGTTGGTTTTGGGGCGCTCCAGCCCAAAGATGGGAGCAGTATTCCATATGCGGCCTGCCCTGTGCTTTATATAGTTGTAAACGGTGGGCCGGCGTGAAATACTGACCCGCTCTAAACACACCCAGCTTTTTCGAAGCTAATTTAGCTTTACCTTCTAAATGACCCCGAAACTGAACGTCACTCGAAATATCGACGCCAAGGATTCCAATAGTCGGGTTGGTATCAAGGAGAGCTCCCTCAAAGTTCACAGAGGTATGGATATTAGGTTAAGCGCTATATCACTGTGTCACTGAGACAGTAAACTCAAGTTTGTATGAATCAAGTGTGTCATTGGACTTCGTTTGAAGGGTGCTAGATCCAGAGGCATAAGAGCTGTATTCTGTGTGCGTTGCGCGTGATGCCCTCGGTGCCACGCGTCCATGGGCAAGGTGGCAAGTCATCACAAGGACCGTATGCACGTCTGCCGGCTTAGTAATTTATAAAAAAGAACTAGAGACTTCTTGGCTGAAAAGTGAAACGTCATGTCTGCAGTTATTATTTTATTTTCTCAAATTAGTGTTTTGACGAATACTAATGTGTAGGTAACAATGTTTGATTATTGACCGTTATTGGCAAATGCAACAGAACAATGCAACGTCCGTCACAATTCAAATTCTCTTTAGTCGGTGTAAGATACCTGTGAAGTCCCACATTTTTACTGAAACTCAAAGGGTTTATGGGATAATCATTTAGATCTGCTCCAGCTGCCACAAACTTTTTCTGATAGGCTTTCTGTGGTAGACCTTGCCGCTCTCGCATCGGTTTATTTAGCCATCAAAAGCGATGTCTATCAGATGTTACACCATAAATCGTCTGCTATAGATGATAAAATTGAACAAAAGAATCATTTACCAAAAAATAAGCAGTGTCACTTTGTTGTGCCAAAAGTTAAGTTATATTTTTGCGTAGGCTTTGTCAGCTGCAAAAGATAAGCCATCACGATTGGTCGTTACCAAAGATGTATTGAAATTTATATGTGGGAGTTTAGTGCGGTTGACTAATCATTACATGTAAAGTGCATAATAATAATGTTGTTATTTCGTGGGACTTTGGCCTAGTAGAGGGACTTTTAAATGACGTACATACATACATATAACCACCACTATTATCCCTGAACGGCTAGTCAAAATAGGCAATAAGGAACGCAAAAGCAGTCCTCTACCAAAGTCCATTTTTCACCAAATAGCTTGACAGGTGATGTGCCCATCGCGCCGCTCTATGCAGTTGGATGTATATTTATTTAATTATTTAATAAGGCATCACAACAAACATCAATCGAAAAGGCATTTAGAACAACAATTAAAACATTTTTGTGCTAGATAGATACCCTTATATGTGTATGCACAGACTGGCTACAGTTACATTGCACACTACGTAAAATCATTATATACACTAAAATCACATTATTTTAAAATTAAATTTACAGAGTAATTATTGAATAGGGAAAAATAAATAAATAACATTCATAATAATCAGAAATCAGAATCAAACAGTACTAAAATTTAAATTAAATTAAATAATACCATAAACCATATATGCAGTCTTTAGTCCGTTAGTTACCTTTTACGACACCCAAGGGAAGAGACTAGGTGGTAGTACTCTTTCACCGTTACGCGACTTGGTTATTATACTTAGAGAAGGCAAACGAGCAGGCGGGTCGATGGGAAGTAATCACCGCCGCCCATGGACACCACCCGCAAAACCAGGGGAGTTGCAGATGCATTTCCGACCTTGAGGAAGGAGTAAGACCTTAAGTGCAGAGGAGGGGTAGTAGAGATAAGCCTCCTGACATAACAGCAACGTTTGTTAAATCAACCATGTCGCGTATAGCGGTGAAAGAATACACCCACCCCTTCTCTTCCCTTGGGTGTCGTAAAAGGCGACTAACAAACTTACTGCACTGACTGCATATCTAATGGCATGGAGCGGCGATGGGCTCACCACCTGTCACGCTGAGCACATGTGCAGTCGCTGTTTGGTGAAAAGTAGGCTATGGCAGAGGAATGCTTTCGCAGTCCTCATTGCCTAGTCTCTGACTTACCCCTCGGGGATAATAGTCGTGATTATATGTATGTATGTTATATCGTTGCTTTTTGGCAGTTACTTACATACATAGTCACGCCCGTTTCCCGGAGGGGTAGGGAGAGAGTCAGCAGCCATAGTCAGTAGTCAGCTTTCCAATTAATGTTGCTAAGATCCAGACACACTTCTTTCGCTCTTTACTCTCATAATAAATTGTCCATACGTGCTCGTCGGTTTGGGGACTCTTGACCTGACCTTTACAAGAACGTCTTCTATCTTATCGAAGTTCGTTCGCCGGGTTACAAATTTTTATTGAGTTTTATAACACTGAGATCCAAATAAATACAAATTCTTTTTAGTTTTTTTTTTCAAAATTTGTCTTAATTATTATATTGACTGTTATACAATTAGCTTAGAATACAAAACAAACGCACTCTGAGACCCTCAGATAAAAAAAAATTAAAATCAAATAAAATATAACTTTGTTTGGTTTGGTTTATTTATTTCATCAGAACGCCACTACTTACTTAATGATTAGAAAAGAGATTGATATTACGAAAAATTTAATTGCGAAAATGGGTTGAGCGGTTTCACGTGGATTCCAATAATTAATCTTATGAAAATCCCGAAAAAGGAACAAAAGCATCACAAATAAGGGAACTTAAATTGACCATCTCTCTTTTAACATAAAAATTTAACACATTTTGTACTTTATTAAACGTAATGTATTTCCCCATTTAACACATATAACGTCGAAAATCTACAATCACGAAACACCTAATAATGTCATGTTACACTATTAAACGACTATAGTGTAATAAATACGTATTATTAATCCAAATAATAACATACACATACTTAGCGAATAAGTAAAATAGCCATTACAATCAGAATCCATAAACCGAACGACGAAGGCTCCATAGATTAAATATTAATTGACAAATGGACTTAACCCTCTACTTGGACTTATGGAATAATTCAGAGGCATAGACAAAGAACGGAATATCAGAACTGCTTGTTATTTGGTTATTAATTTGCTTCCAATAGAGACATTTTCTAATTAAGCATTGTTAGGAGAAAAATATTGGCGATGGATTTTTCTTTTTAATTAGTTTTATAGCTTCTTTTTTTGTGAAATCTTATCTTATACGTTTTTGCTAGTACCTAATAATTATATTAGTTTAGTAAAAATGCACAAAGAGATTGTTTTTTCCCAAGGAAAAGACGAAAAAGGAGAGAGACTTAAATAAAAAGAAAACACAAAGTTTGCGAGGATGGTAAAATATTATCATTTAAGAGAACGTTTATTATGGAACCAAAAATACCTAATCTTTACTACTTACCTTTACCTATATATTATATAGGTACGTAGTTTACAAGGTATCTAATAATTGTATTGTAAAATGATCCTATGTTATTATAAAAATGTTAATTAGAATTTATTATGCTAGTTTCCTTAATACTACATTCGACGTGACATTAACAATATTATTATCAGATTACTAGCTACATTACTGTTTCATTAATCAGATTTTCATCTGTAGGTATATAGTGATTAATTTATTATGTCAATTGACATGCTTTCTGAAGCAAAATCAAAAAAGACGAATCAATACGAAACAATAATAAAATAGTTGAATTGCAGAATGACAAACTCTTTGAAATACTAGTTTTGTTCTTTAAAAGGTTTTAAGGTACCTATTTCGAAAAAAAATACAAATTAAAGCAATCAAGAACATCTTCGACTACTTTTTTAGTGGTCAGATTCTAAACGTTTTGATATTTTATCACTTTTAACTTTTAAGTTTTAAGTTAAATTATAATAATTTAATTATGAGTGTATAAAGAGCATTGCGATGATTGACTGCTTTTACTTGTTTTTAATGATAACAATGAATGGCATATCTAGTGAAAATATCGTTTCTGTATCACGGTAAGCATGTTTAAAATATTAAAGGTACAAAAGCGTCAAGCGGGATAGTTTATTAATGTTTAATTACTATCGATTTGCGTTTGAACTTACTGCTCTTTCGTTAGTTATATACTCATACATGAACTATTTATATCCTCTGGTTAGTCAGAGACCAGGCAATGAGGACCGCAAAAGCAATTCTCTGCACATGTGCTTAGCATAATGGGTGGTGAGCCCATCGCCGCTCTATGCTATTGGATGTATGCAGTCTTCAGTGCATTAGTCGCCTTTTACGAAATCCAAGGGAGATGGGTTGGTAGTGTTTTATTTATGAACCGCCGCCACATAGGTCTTTTGTGGATATAATAGTACTTATTAGTACTTTCGCTGTAGTTCTACTTCATAAATTTCTAACCGCATTTGTACCCATGATATGCTATGGGAGAGTGGCTACTCCTTTTTTTTTTTTTTTTTTTTCCTTATACTGGAGGAAATTCTTAACGAATACCCGGGGCATGGGGACACCCCGAGTTATGTGGGACTCTCCCCCCAACTCCCGCCTCCCCGTCCAGGCCCTGCGGCCTCGACGGGGACTCGGGAGGAGGGGGGCCTACCCACTAAAACCTCCAGTACATAGAGTGGCTACTCCTGGCACCGGTGTTTTTACGCTTAATAGGAGTCAGTCAACCTCGATTATTGTTAACCCATCTTAATTATGGAAATAAACGTTTTTCATTTTAATTTTTTTTTCATTTGAGTAATAGTGACTTTAGACCGCCGGGCAGGATCTTATAGGTCCTGGGTTTGATTCCCTGTTGCACCCAGTTTGGTTTGTGCGGTATGCCTTGTTTTATGTTCGATTTTCTAGCTACCACCATCTTATTGAAATTGTCGCCGTAACATCAATGTTACATGCATTGAATTGTGTTCCACATACAGACATATAATCACGACTATTATCCCCGAAGGGTTAGCAAGAGACTAGGCAATGAGGACAGCAAAAGCAGTCCTAGTCCACATTTCACCAAATAGCGACTGATACATGTTCTCAGCGTGACAGGTGGTGAACCCATCGCCGCTCTATGCTGTTGGATGTATGTACAGTTTTCAGTCCGTTAGTCACCTTTTACGACACCCAAGGGGAGAGAGGGGGTGGTAGTATTATTCTTTCACCGCTACGCGACACGGTTGTTGTGTTAAAGATAAAATAGCCAGCTCCTCAATAGTTCATAAATCCAAGTGAAGCACTCTTTCACCAGCGGTATCCTCATCACCTAACGCCAGGTGAGATGACTTTTTTTTTATCTACAACAGGTAAGCGCTTGGCCTTCATCTCACCTGATGGTAAGTGACGATAAGGCCGAAGGTGCAAGCGCGCATAACCAGGAATCCTTAACCACTGAGGAACTGGCTATCTTATCTCTATTGTCGGAACACAACAGTGCTATAAACATCGTTGTTATGGCGACAGACTTAGTTAAGATGGTGGTAGCTAGCCAGGCGGACTTAACAACCCCACCACCAACCAAACCGAGCACACAAAGATGTACTGCCCCGCTGGGAATCGAACCCGGGACCTCTGGGTCTGAGACCGGTGGCTTAGCCACTAGACCACAGAGGCGGTTGAAGACTTGGCCTTCATCACACTTGATGCTTACAGAACAACATTTAAATTCATCAACGTTAATTAACTTACTTAACCTTCATTATTATAGATGATTCATATTCTTGTGCAGAATTATGTATATTGTAAAAAAATAATTGTTTATTTGATACGATTGTAGAGACATTTTGAAATTGACGGATTGCATATTATTTTTTAATTTCTATTATTAACTGAAATTGAACTATTATAATACACCTAGGCTAAGTCTGCCGCTATACCAACAGTTTTGGTAGATTACTTGTTATACTTGCATAAAGGTTGCTTCACACATATCAGTGAAGTCCACATTACCGGCACAGTGAAAAATATTCTTTCACATATTCTCTATGAATTTTGTCAAAAAGAATACGTCCGTGACATAGTAGAATATGTCCGTGATTAGCCGGTGGCAGCACTGACACTGAGAGCATTATACTATATATTATGTATTTATACTAACATAGTTATAAGTTATATTTACTAACAACAATTGTTTATTTTGTATGTATGTTAGTTTGTAAGGTATATATTATATGGGCCTCATTGTATTCTTACCATCTTTACATTGTATGTTGCCTGAATTAAAGAATTTTATTATTATTACTATTATCACTGACTAGTGGGGATGCGTTCATAGAGAATGTATGGAAAACACTGTGCCGGTACTGTGTCGGAACTGTGGCTTCACTGATATGTCTGAAGCAACCTTTAGTCACTTCCAGTCAGTCAGTTTCTACTTTCGGTCCAGACGTCTTCTATACCGTGAGAAGGCTAACCGTCAACCCGCATGGGTCCAGCGTGGTGGGTTATGATATGATATGACCCAATTTCCCTATGTAAGTAGGTCTCTTGTCCATGTAGAAAGAAATATACCCAGCAGTGGGACGTTTAAGCGCTAAGTCGTAGTAGTAAAATAATAAAAAAGATATAACGAAAAATGTACTGTTACGCTACGTAGGCCTAAAAAGCTTTCTTATACGTCTCTTATTAGTTTATTAAGTTATACACGAAAATATAATATTCTGATTCGTAATTTTTTAGTACCTAATTTACTAACTATAGTACCTAAGATGTATGAAATATAGTTCTTGTGGAGATTTAGAAGTAGTAAACATTTTTTTTAAAGATTACAAACTCTACACTCTAAAGAGTTCACAAAAGGGTGCTAAGCAGTGATATAAATGTAGATATGTGCAAATAAATGGTAGATTTTTAATTGTAAGATAGTAGGTAGGTAGATACACACGGATAGAATTAAATATTGAGTATAGAGTATAGCTAAGTAGGTAGGTAGGTAGTACCTATAACTACATTTCTATTTTCTATAATCGTCTAGAAAATATGAATTTTCTTTTACGAGTAGGTAGGTACCTAGAGACTTAAGATCATTATTGGCTAATAATATAAGAAATACTTTTACTTAATTAAACTTACTCTCAGAAGTTAATTCTATAGAAAGCATTTTATTCTGTTTCATTTAAAGAAAAAGAAATACATGACATTCAGAATTTTATTATTAATAACTTTCAAATAGGCTTAAATCTTCTTTTTATCTACTAACATTTTAGACATCTTTTTTTGCAGAAAAGAACGAGAAACTACACAACGTCATCATAAAAGAGTGATTCATTTACTTTATCACACTAACATCTTCTTATCCACACCTAAATCTCAATTTAAAAAATAAAACACATCATCTACTTACGGTATCACTCGATATCAAGCGCAGGTGCAAAGCATGTCACTCAATCACAACACTAGCAACGTCACACAAGTGGTAAATATCCAAAAATCACTGAATCTGTTGTCACTGTTTAAAAAACTTTGATACTCGAGTCAACGTAATAGGTAAAACTATTTTGATAACGAAAAGTTACGATTAGATAGATGAAAATGAGAAGTAACCGAACAGATAGACAGGCAATTAGAGCGAACGGGACAGATAGATAATTGCTGGATCAATTAGTGATCCGTGCATTACGATTTATAATAATTATTGGGCGCGTGGATTGCATGTTTCGATTTTCGCGACGCCCGTTTCACGTTTTCCGACAATTCGAAGTCATTTCGGTCACCGCGTACACGGTTATAACACTTTGAAATCCTTTAACGTTATCACACGCGGTCACAGTACACTATACCCGAATAACAGTGATCGGGTTCCAACAAAAACCGTAGTCACTGTCGTGAAAAAACGCCACCGAGCGCACACACGCATAAAACTCTGTCCAATTAAAGATAATGCTTGTAGATATTTTAATAGCGTTCCCCTCCGTAGAAATCCGACACAACCAACTCCCGAAGACTTTAAACACTTAATGACGGGTTGGGGGAAATTGTCCGAGAAACGAACGGCCCAGCGTAGCGCTGTCTCTGTCTAATTAGTACGGATCTACGCCGCTTGTATGGGGCGGCTGGCGCTGGCGTCGCGGTGGGGGCGCGGCCTGTTAGGAGGCGGAATGATTTAGGGGCGGGGCTTTGCTGCTATTGGTCTGGTTTAGTATCGCGATTTTTTTTGGTCTGTACGTGCACAGCGCTTGGGTTGGCACCGTCTCATTGATCGCCGGCGCCAAGCCAGCTATTATATGTTTTTTATGGGTATTTTTTGGCGGTACTCCGTCCTTTGGTAACCTGTTATGGAGGCCACGCCTATCCGACTTAGTACGTGCGGAGAGATGCGCAGAGGCTATCAATTCTGGCTGAGGCCGTAGGCTTTTCGTATGTTGTTTTTTTTATTAAAGTCAGTTGGTTTTTTTTTTTAGTTTTTTTATGTGGTGATGGTGTCTCTGATTCTGTGTGGTGTCAGTTTGGTATTGTGACGACGGAACGGCCAATGAACCTGCTTTGTGTGTTTGTACTCTTTGTTGTTTGAATAGAGTTGATGAGGACTAGGCAGCAGCAAACTGTTGGTACCCACTTATATAATGTTCGCGAATCAGTTTTGTTGTACTCAATGGGTACACCCATTGGATTGTAGCACGTTTGTTATTTTATGTGTGTGTTATCTGTTTTCATTGTATTAACGTTTTTAATAATATTTATTATTATTATTGTCATCCTATTTTGTCCCACTGCAGGGCAAACACCTCCCCTCCTTCTTTATCTCCTCCACTTTTATCTAAATAATATTTGATTTTTGTAAAATGTAAAAGATTTATGTAAGCATTTGACCACAATCTTGTCTGATGTAAAGTGAAAACTATGGGGTCTACCACTTCTCTAAAAATGTAGAGCTGTCTTTGATTTAATTGTGTCTAAGAGGAGAGTCTTTCATTTAATTGTGTTTTCGTATACCTACCGTGTAAGATAGTGCTTTTTGATCACACGATTGGTGAGAACCGATAATGTGTAATTTTTTTGAGACAAGTACAAGTATAAATAATTTTTATATAAATTTAAAGGAAATTTTGTTGCGAAAAAATTACAAATTGGAAAATGTTACAAGAAATCCACGAGCAGGATTCGAATTCGGTTCCATTGTAGTCTCGGTGGGCGATAGATGTGCCTACATTATTGTACAATACAGTCCACCCTGTAAGATCTGTATTTTTGTGTGTGCAATAAAGCGCTCTACCTATCTATCTATCTATCTATCTATGATTAGAAAGCCTACGTCGCCCAATTAATAAAAAAAATAGTAGAGCACTCAATAATAACAAGAATAGTAGCGCACTCCATCTGGATCCATAACTTATAAAATAACAAGCTACGAGCTAACTATAATTTTAACGGAAACTTCACACTATTTCATTAAAATGTCCGTTTAGTATTTTCCGCGTTATTCTCGTTTTTATTTCTAAATTACTTATTATTTGTTTAATCCCGACGTTTCAAACCCTTTGCAGGGTCAGTGGTCTCATGGAGACTGCGAGATGTTGACCAATAACTTGCATATACCGTCAATTTATTTTAATATAATCTCAGCACCTGTCACGCTGTGCACATGTGCAGTCGCTATTTGGTGAAAAGTGGACTATGGTAGAGGACTGCTTTTGCGGTCCTCATTGCCTAGTCTCTGACTAACCCTTCGGGGATAATAGTCGTGATTATATGTATGTATGTATTTTAATAAAAATTAACTAGGGGCCTGCCCGCGACTTTGTCCGCTTGACAATCTCCAAAAAAATCTTTCATACACAAGGTGTGTATGAAAGATTTTTTTCCCTGACAATTAAAAACACAACAAAAAAGGAAATAATTCAAATTATTGCAAAGAACATTATTTTGTGGAAATGATTTTCTTTTTATATCTACCTTTATAGGTTAGTTATAAAGGCTTATTCCCAAAGGTGCACCACTCTATTGTTTTCAAAAATTGTAAGTTTATGCTTTGATTCCCAACTGGTACACGACATTAAAAATAAAAAACATTTTCTTTTCCAGCAGGTCCAGAGAATGTTTGGTACAATCAGCATTAAAAGCTGGGTTATGAAAGGATAAACATTATCCATACGTAATACATACCTACAAGTTGTTGTTCTTCGTTCTCTGCAATACAAATAGCACAAACTCTCTTGTATCGTTTTTGTTGATTGTACTTACATCGGATAAGTCTCGTGGACCCGTTGGGAATACAAATATGAAAGTTTAAAAATATATTTGAAAATTTCATGGACCTAGTGGATATTTAAGAACAGTAGAGTCGTAGACCGGAATAAGCCATTATAAATAGTCAGTAATGTAGATATTTAACTCAAGTTAATCCTTGCCTAATAGTTCCATTTGTTTTCATTTGTTTTCTTGCAAAGTGTAGGTAACTAGTGTTCTCGTAATACTTTAATAAAAAATAAGGTTATTCTCTTTTTAGTGATGAACAGATACATAAAGAGATCTCAATACCTAAGTGACGACAATGCCTCTAAGTGGAAGCGCTCTTCCTCCACTGAAGGTACCTGGTTAACGGTTTGCCCCCTTATGGTTGGCAAATATCGCTAATTACAATAATAATCTACATACTTATATAAAAATGAATTGCTGTTCTTTGTCTCGCAAACACTCGAGAATGACCTAACCGATTTGGCTAATTTTGATCTTGAAATATTTGTTAAAGTTCAGGGGAGATTTAAACGGTGAAAAAAAATAGTAAAAATCCTTAAAAAACTGCACATACATCCAAAAAAAGCATATAGCGGCGATTGCTCACCACCCACCACGAGTGCACTCGTGTACTGCAGTACAAGTGCGGTTGTAATTTGGTGAAACATTAATCATGGTAGAGGACTGCTTGTGCGGTCCTCATTGCCTAGTCTCTGACTTACCCTTTGGGGATAATAGGCGTGAATATATAATAATAATAATAAATAATAATAAATCTTTCCTACAATCACACCAATTATATATGGTTAGGTACTAGACAACGGATAAACATACTTAAAATATTTATATACATACTTATTATACATAGAAAACACCCAGACCCGAGACAATTTAGAAAAACAATAATTTCTAAATTGCCCCGACCGGGCATCGAACCCGGGACCTCAGAGATGGCGACACCATGAAAACCGGTGTACAAACCACTCGACCAAGGAGGTCGTCAATGTATGTATGTCAATATTTAAGCCACGACTTCGTTAATCCTATCGGTAGAGACCTTGTACCGTAAAGAAACCACAAGCAACTCTGTTTCTTTCTCCGGCTATGTATAACTATGACTAAAAATAATCTAAATAAAAAACAGTTAAAGTAGTTTTGGGAAAATTGTATACGAAAAAAAATTGGTATTACAAGTATTTGTAATTCATTTACTTTGTAAAGTTATTAGTATGAGTTCATCAGTTTGCAAATGAAATCTTTAGTGAAAAATATGTAAATAAACATTCGATTATAATAAGCTTTCCCGTTAAAAGTTTGCGAATTAAATTGTGCTTAATAGTTTCAATTTCAACCTGTTTGCTTCCTCTTTACAAACCAAAGACCTAAATATTACCTTTTTATTACCTACTAGGTACATGTCCAAACAAGGGCCATATGAGTGAAAATTACAGAGAGACCTTGCACCGTGAAGGAACCACAAGAAAGTCTGTATCTTTCTCCGGCTATGTGTGACAATAAAGAAATGAACACACACAAACATACACTCACAACTAATATCGTCACAGGGTCAGTCAGAGACTAGGCAATGAGGACCGCGAAGCAGTCCTCTGCCATCATCATCATCATCCACAGCCTGACTTCACCCACTACTTTGTATAGGCCTCTCTTCGTATGTGCCACTGTTGACGGTCCCGTGCCAATCTCATTCAGGTCTTGCCCGCGATGTCCTCTGCCATAGTCCACAGCATACGAAATAACGACTGCACATGTGCTCAGCGCCTAAAAAACAATGTTCTATACACATACATATATCACGACCATTATCCCCGAAGGATTAGTCAGAGACTAGGCAATGAGGACCGCGGTCCTCTGCCATAGTTCACTTTTCACTAAATAGCGACTGCACATATGCTCAGCGTGACAGGTGGTGAGCCCATCGCCGCTCTTTGCGGTTGGAAGTATGTGCAGTCTTTATTCCGTTAATAGCCTTTTACGACACCCAAGGGAAGAGAGGGTGGTAGTATTCTTTCACCGCTACGCGGCACGGATACTGTGTTACTATATAGCCAATAAACTAGTAGCTTCACTGAAAAAGATGTATGAATATAGCTTTACGTATGCAGTATACGAATCAATAATTTATAGCATTGATACCTATAACTAGCTGTTGCCGGCGGCTTCGTACGCGTTAAACATTATAAATAACTATCAATTCAATTAATCCAGTTATGTAATTTTTTTCGCCTGTCCTATGCCCTACAGAATTATACCTTAATTGGTATAATTTGTATACCATGGGTACTTCAGGTACTACATAGATACCATCTCAATTTAAAATTACTTAGTAACATTTATTTTATTAGAATACTTAGCTACTTAGACTTTTCAGAGTCGTATCGAATAGTCACCAGAGGCTTTAAGAATTTTTCAACTTTTTATCCTTTACCGAAACTAAGCCCAAAACCCACCGACCCGTGTTGGGCCAGCGGGGTGGGTTATGGCACCATGTGCTGTCTATGTGGGAAGGCTTGTGCCCAGCAGTGGGACATTTATAGGCCGTTAATAATACTTCTTTACCGAACTACTAAACTTCATACAATTATTCATATAATCACGACTATTATCCCCAAAAGGTTAGTCAGAGACTAGGCAATGAGGACACCAAAGCAGTCGTCTACCATAGTCCACTTCTCACCAAATAGCAACTGCATATGTGCTCAGCGTGACAGATTGTGCCCATCGCCGCTCTACTACGTCGCTCTACTAACGAATGCTAACGGCCTAATTCGATAAAGAATGTTTATTCACAAATTTTTAAGCAAATAGTAGCACTACTAGTTATTTTGCTCAAAGAATTGACGACGACAAAGAAGACTAGAG